>VYZT01057529.1:0-23662 GCA_013400735.1 Pomatostomus ruficeps | reverse complement strand
TTTGTGACCACAATCTGTGTGCTGCCCCCCAGATCTTCTTCTCTTCTCACTTCCCAACTGTAAATCTGAGGTGCTCACAAAAAATCTGATTTTGGGGTTGATCTGCCGGTTTTAAACACGAAATTCAGACACAACCACAGGCACAGGAGCCCCAGTTATCCCCTCTCCTCCTGTGGATTNGTGTGCTGCCCCCAGATCTTCTCTTCTCGCTTCCCAACTGTAAATCTGAGCTGCTCACAAAAAATCTGATTTTTGGGGTTGATCTGCCGGTTTTAAACACGAAATTCAGACACAACCACAGGCACAGGAGCCCCAGTTATCCCCTCTCCTCCTGTGGATTTGCTGAACCTCAGAATCAGATGAGAATTTAAAATATTTTTGTGTCTTTTGAGCTATTTTTGGATTTTCCATCCCGTCCCCCATGTCATCCTCACCCCACAGGGACACACAGGGACTCTGCACCTCAGCGTCACTGACCAGCCCATAGAATTTTATTTTTTTTTAAAAAAAAAAACCTTTTTGTTTTGCAGAATTTTTAACAGTGGAATTCACGTTACACCCATCCTTGTGTCTGTAGCCCTCGGCCATAATTTTATTTTACTCCCCTTTTCTCAGCTTTTATTCCCTCACCTTTGATTGTCTGTAAAATAATACCATTATTGTAAAGAGAACTGAGGCTTTTTAAGCCTCCAGCGTGCTGGATTTTCTTTTCATTTTCATTTTCATTTTTATTTTTATTTGTTTGTTTGTTTTGCTTAAGGCTTTTTTATTTTTTTTTTTTTTTGGCTGGGGGGAAGCTTTTTTTTGGGGCGTTGAATTTTTTTTGTTGTGTTTTGGGATTGTTTTATTTATTTGTTGGGGGTTTTTTTAACCAATTTTAGGTTTTTGTTGGAGACGGAGATGAGAAGGGTAAGAAATGGACCCGAAAAGCTTTTTTAGGGGTGTTTTTTGTAGCTGTGCGTCGTGCACTCCCCTCCCAGCTGCATCCCGCGCTCGCATCTCCGCTCTGTGGCGTTGCCAAGTGGTCTCTGCTCTCCAAACCCTTCCCGGGCTGGGGCTGCTATCTCCCAGATCAGGGAGAATCGCACATTCTGATGTGGCTGGAGACTCCAGACAGGTAAATTCACAGAAATCCACTTTGCTGAGGGCAAAATCTGCCTCTCTGCAGCGGCAGGGTGGGCTGGTGAACCCCGACAAGTTCCGGCTTGTTCCGCTGCAATCCAACAATTCATCCTCCCTTTGCTCGCTGCATGAAAGGATGCCCGTGTTTAACGTGCACATTAATTTCACGTAATTTTATTCTCACATAATTTTGCATTTAAAGGCCCATTTCAGGGTGGGGGTGTGTGTGTACAGATAATTTTGGGAGGTGCAGGTACAGAAATCAACCCAGGTTTTGCTCTTCCCTTTCGCGCCTCCCGGAGCCGCGGAATCTACAAAGCGGGAGCGCTGCCCGACGAAATGTTCCCGGAGAGGAATGCGTAATTATTCCCGAGGAGGGGAAGTCAGCTCAGGACTTGTACCAACATTCTTGGGGGCAGCGGGAGCTCTCCTTGCCACGGGATTACATCAGCTCCTCGCGGCCCCGCTCGCGATTTCCCTTTCGAGTAAAAATAAAGGTGTGAAAGATGCAAACGCCTTCCCGAATGCACCCCAGGACAGCGCTGAGGGGAGGAATATTCACCGTGGAGAACTGAGCCTCGGTTTGAGGGCAGCAGGGATGGAGAGGTGTTTGAAACACGCTTTGAATAGATTCAGTCGTGACTGGCGAACAGACCAAAAGCAGCTCCAGAAGCAGCAGAACGCTTCCTTGATCCCAGTTCAGAGACATTCCCACAGCAGGTGGGGCCTCGGCCTCGGGATCACAGCTCTTCTGGGTACCCCCAAACTCCCTCCAGCTCCAAACCCCAATCCAGGCTGGGTGCAGACAGCAATTCCTGGGTTTAGGGGTGAAAAGTTCAGAATTTCACCAGGATCGTGTGGGAGCAATGTCAGAAATGGAATTCTGTGTGGGAACAATATCAGGAGTGGAACCCATCCCGTGTGGGAGCAGTGTCAGGAGTGGATCCCATCCCGTGTAGGAACAATATCAGGAGTGGACCCCATCCCGCGTGGGAACAACATCAGGAGTGGAATCCATCCCGTGTGGGAGCAGCGTCAGGAGGGGAACCCATCCCGTGTGGGAACAACATCAGGAGTGGAATCCATCCCGTGTGGGAGCAGTGTCAGGAGTGGAACCCATCCCGTGTGGGAGCAGTGTCAGGAGTGGAATCCGTCCCGCGTGGGAGCAGNACAGTGTCAGGAGTGGATCCCATCCCGTGTAGGAACAATATCAGGAGTGGAACCCATCCCGTGTGGGAAAAACGTCAGAAATGGAACCCATCCCGTGTGGAAGCAGTGTCAGGAGTGGATCCCATCCCGTGTAGGAACAATATCAGGAGTGGAACCCATCCCGCGTGGGAACAACATCAGGAGTGGAATCCATCCCGTGTGGGAGCAGTGTCAGAAATGGAATCCATCCCGTGTGGGAACAGTGTCAGGAGTGGAACCCATCCCGTGTGGAAGCTCCCCCGGTTCCCCAGGAGCTCTGAGGTGAAGCCTCCAGCCCTCGGTGCCAGCTCATTTATTGGAATTGTCACCGGGACAAACACGACAGCAGCAGCTCAGCACAGCCCCAAATTACCCAATTACCCGGGCAGCAATTAGCCCTGCGTGGCTGCTGGGCAGGGAGTGACTAATTTCCATTTCCCCATGAGGAGAGGGGGAGGAAAGGAACATTTCCTTTCTCCTCGGCTCCGAACGTGGCCCTCGGAGGTGTTTGGTGGATCCATTGTGCGAGGGAAATCTCCCGTGTGAGCTGATGTGTCACCCTGGCAGCTCCGTTTGTTTGCACGCCGAATTCCAGCCTTCTTGTGGCACATCCTGTTCCTTGCTGCGTGGGGTTTCTGACTGGAGGGAAATAAAAAAAATTGAACGTGGGGAAAACCTGCCTAAAAACTCCCCGTGCTGGCGGCACGTGGGGTGCAAAGCGAGGAAAACGGGAAAAAAGTAGAGGCTGCAGGAGTTTGGCCTGAAGCAACCCAAAATTGAGTGATGATAGGTGGAGTCAGGAGAGAAATCTGATTTTTGAAGGGCCCGTCAGGATAGAAATCTGATTTTTGAGGGCCCATCTGGAGGATTCACATAATCCCCAGTTCCCCAGATTTTGCAGCCCTGGCAGAGGTGTTGGCTCACTGAGGGTGAGGATGCTCTGTCCTAACTCTGCTTTCTTTGTGTCCTAAAACTCCTGAGTTCAGGGTAGGAGGCACTGAGGAGAGAGGCTCTGGGCTGCTTATTTTATTGCAGGTGTGAATTCAGGAAATGTCTGCTCCTCTCACACTTTGATCGCCTCAAAAATTTCACCCGACATCTGCAGTCCCCACAAGAGGAGATTCCAGTGGCAGAATTTATGCGAAATAACTGAGGGGTGCTGTCTTTCTTAATCCCGAGTTAATTTTTGAGCTGCCACAATTTAACTACAGAGGAGTAAATCACTGCTTCATAAAACTTCATTTAAACAGTGTCATCTCAAGGTGAAATGCTCTTCCTCAAAAAAAAGAGGAGGAATTTCAGAAAACGATGGGATTTTGCAAATTTGGCTGCTCATTTGCATAACTGAATATGCATTTGGGGAACTAATCGCTAATTTTAGGTGCCGATTTTGAATCTTTTGATAAGAGATGCTAAAAACCATCCTAAAATATTTTTGCTTGTTTAGAGGGGCATGTCTAAGAAAAAGCATTTCCCTGTTGGAGACAGGGATTTTCAATCCGAATTTAAATTAATTTGTGGCAACATGTGACAGTTTTGATGATCTGAAATTGTTCTGAGTCAATAATCACTTTTAGCTGCTTTTGGGATGGAGAAATAAACTCTGCCAGGGATCCGAATGTGGAAATGGTGCTTTGTTTGCACCTGTGCTTGGCCAGGGCACAGAAATGCGGAGCACAATTCCATTTTTCCTTAGTCCAGGCTGGAATAGTGACCAGGGACAGCACCAAGGATGATATTCCTGGGCCAGGGCAGGTTTAGGTTGGATTTTAGGGAAAAATTCCTCACAGAGCTCCAGGAGGGTTTGGACAGCGCTGCCGGGGATGCCCTGAGTGGGATTTTTGGGGGATCTGTGCAGGGCCAGGAGTTGAATCCATGATCTCTGCGGATCCCTTCTAACTCAAGGTGCTCTGGGAGTCTGTGTCACAAAGGGTGGCACAGCTCAGTGTCCGGACACAGGAGGAAACTCAGTCCCATCCCTGGCAAGCTGTGCCCTTTGGGATGCCCCATCCGTCCTGCCCTCAGTGCAGCCCCATCAGATCCCATCCCAGCCCCGTGGATCCCGTCCGGAGACACCCAGCCCCCTGCAAAAAGCTGCTGTTCATGGAAAATACAAAATTTATTTGAAATTTTCACCCAGAGAGCGGCCAGAGGGCTGTCACTGCCCCGGACATGTGCAGTGCCCATCCCAATCTCATCAAAAGCATCTCCCCTGGACGTGATCCCGTCGTGGAGCCAGCGCTGGCTCCGAGCAGGGGCTTTGTTTTTGTGAGGGAGGAAGTATGCAAAGCACACCCGCTGTTTACAAAGAGCCTCGCTGCTATTTTCACTAATTTTTACTGGAGAGCTCGTGGTTGTTTCAAAGCCCGATTAGTCACTCGGACCATAATTGCAATCTCTCGAAATCTGCCCCGGTGTTTGGGGTTGGCTTGGGGCCCCAATGGTCAGAGGATGGCTCCAGCTCGATCTCAAGACTAAACTTGAGCAGCAGCTCCTGTAGTTTTATATTTTCCTGATTTTTTAGTGAAAAATGAATGAAGATGGGGTGCTGAGCACAGAAACCTGGGCTGCCTCTGCGTGGGGAGGTGCAGGTGAAGAGCAGCCCTGGTGCTCCCAGGGGATGAGAGCCCCAAACCCCCAAAATTCAGCGTAGAAAAGTGCAGGTGAAGAACAGCCCTTCCCAGGCTGGGCTGACGGGGATGAGAGCCCCAAACCCCCAAATTCCCCCTGATGCTCCCAGGCTGGATTCATAGGGATGAGAGCTCCAAACCCCCAAACTTGGCGTTGGGAAGTGCAGGTGAAGAGCAGCCCTGGTGCTCCCAGGATGGATTCATAGGGAGGAGAGCCCCAAATCCCGAAATTCCCCCTGGTGGTCCCAGGCTGGATTCACAGGGATGAGAGCCCCAAACCCCCAAATTCCCCGTGGTGCTCCCAGGCTGGATTCACAGGGATGAGAGCCCCAAATCCCCAAACCTCAGCACAGAAAGGTGCAGGAAAGAGCAGCCCTGGTGCTCCCAGGCTGAGCTCACGGGGATGAGAGCCCCAGACCCCCAAATTCCCCCTGGTGCTCCCAGGATGGTGCTCATGGGGATGAGAGCCCCAGACCCCCAAATTCCCCCTGGAGCATCCCTCCCCAGCTCCCACGGGATCACCGCCTGCCCAAACCTCGCTCACAAAGTCACCCACAACCTCTCTGAGCAGCGAGACAATAAAGCTCGAACAACCCTCCATAAAACTCCTTTTTTTGTTGTTTTTTCTTCCCCCGATTCTATTCAGGAGGTGTGTTTTGGACCTCTCCGAAATGCCTTAGCCAAGAGGCAGAGCCCGGGGAGGGGAGCGTGCAGGAGCTTGCGTGTGGCAGCCCTTGGCACGCTCGGGGCTGGCACCGCGTGTTCCGCGCATCGCGTGGGAGGAAACACCAGGCTGCTCCGATTATTGCATCATCCTCCCCGCTCTTTTTTTTTCCCCCCCTCCCTCTCCTTTCTTTCTTTCTTTCTTTTTTGTCTCCCAGATGGTAAAACAAAGGCTGTAGTGAAACCCGTTTGCTCCCAGGAAGAGGTGGGAGGGAGTTTTATGTGAGCGAGAAACTTTGCCTCGAGTGGAAATCTGGGGCCTGTAATTCGCGTTGTACCAAATATCCCTGAATCCAGGCATGTACTAATCATGAACCGTGCCAAACTATGCATAATTACCATGCTTGCTCTGTAGCAGTAATTAATTTGCGTTAGCAACTTTGATTAATCTTTCTAATCTAGAAGCAAAGCGCTTCTCAGACATGAAAGGCTCTCCGAGTGCTCAGGGTTGTTGTTGCAGCCTCGTGGAGGGTGTTTCGATCCAGTGAGGGGCAGGAAGGGGACAAAGCTTAAAAAAATCGAGGTCTAGCTGATATTTATGAAGTAATAATTAATAAAAACAATCACAGCATTCTGTTTTGCCACAGAATTCATCAGCTAAGCTACAGGCTTCTGTCCTCAGAGCGTTCCTCCTGAAAGAAAAGAGAATTATCAGTCAGAGAGCTCCTCCAGGGGCTGTTCCAGACACCAGGGGCTGGGATTTTGTCTCACGGAGGGCAGTGATTCAAAGTTTTTATCCTGCAGGGCAAAATCCCCCAGAAATTCATGTCGTCCTCGACCTCAGGCCTTGCTCTAGGCAGGGTCAGCTCTTTTTCTCCCTCAGCCATGTCGATATTACAGTTGTTTTTTTCTTTCCTCTGTTATCACTTTTTCCTGGCAAGGATTGGGTGTAATTCATGATAAGAGATTCAGAATGACACAAAAATTGTTTGGAAAGGGATAGTCTAGAGATTACTAACAAACTTTAGTTCGACTCAGATAACTTCTGTTGAAAACTGCTGCTACTGCCTCAAAGTCAGGGATTAAGTGTGTTTGCACAAGGCAGAGGAATATTTTTAAATGTCATAACTCAGTAGAAAATGTAAATGTGCTTCCTACAATTTATAGGGGGTTTTTTTATAATGCTGATTCAACAAAGTAATTCACGGTGATAGTTTATTTTCTTATAGTTTGTGTCCAAATATTTTATAATCATAAAGCTGCCCCTCTTGATATCAGTCAAAATAGACAATATACATCGATGCTGAAACAAGCTTTGTAGAAGGCATTTTTTTTTTTTTAAATCAGGCATGGGACTTTACATTTATTTAGAAGGTGTCCACAAAAATAAGGGCAACATCATGCATATCCTCTGCGAACTAAACCCAGTCGTGGTTACAGTTTGGAAATCAATAATTTAAATCGACATGGAGATACAGCGGCACGGATACACTCTATTTATGACATTTAGTGTACTGGCAACTCTCAGCGATACATCAGAAGTCTACAACCAGCTGATGGCAGGAGGAGGAGGAAGAAACTGCTTCGATTTTCTCACGGAATTCACGTGGCGGGACGAGGATGGCGGCGCGGATGGCCTGTGTGAAGAACAAGACTCTACTTCTGCGGTACGGAACATTTACGCACGGCACACACATGCATTGCCGCGCCGGCGAGACGGGCGGGGCCGGGAGAACCCCGCTCCCCGGCGCGTTATTAACACGATCCTACAAAGGAGTCTCCGATAGGATGAGATGCTGCAGTCACAGTAAGGCCACAACGTTACAATGGATAAGGACCTCGGAACCGGACATTCTGTGGGAGCAACGGAACCCTTCCTTCTTTTCTTCCTTTCTTCCTTCCTTCCTCGCGGGTGTTTGTACAAGTTCCTGAACGGGCTCTCACCAAAGTCCTGCTCTTTCTCCGTGGTTTCGTGGGGTTGGACATATTGCTTGGTACAACAGTGAGCACAGTGGAGGAGGAGGGCGCGGGGAGAACGGAACCTGTGGGACATTCACGGCGGTGTCGGACCATAGCGGGTGTGCGCGAAGCTGCTAATCCGAAAAGAGGCTGGCGAAGGATTTCCTCAAGTTCCGGATGGTCTCGGCTTTGGCCTCGTCCTCGTTGACGGACGAGCGGAAGAAGGAGGACTCGGTGAAGCTGAAGGCGTTGGTCAGGGACTGCGACTTGCTGCAAGACACAAACACAGCACGTTCTGCATGGTCACGTTGGGCCCCGGCCTCCACCCCCTGAGCACTTGGAAAAAAGGGAAATTATCCCCAAAACGTGCACAAAAAATGGCTTTTCACCCCAAGGAATAGAGTTATGGACCCCACAGTGCTGTACCCCACAGCGATGTACCCCCGTTGTGGTTTTAGTAGTGGCGAGGGGGCCATAAAGGTGGCGAGGGGGCCATAAAGATGGCGCCTGTGAGAAGCTTCTGGAATTCTTCACCGCAGGAGCCACCTTTACGGCCCCCTCTTTATGGCCCCATCTTTATGACCCTGCAAATAGGTACCCCACAGTCCTGTACCCCACAGCCCTTCCCTCCTGCACCCCAATTTTTGAGCAGGACTTGAGGGTAAATATTCCTTTCAAGGAACGCACTGGTGTTTTGTTTTCTTTCTACGGGTCTGAGCTGGATGGTGGAAAATCAGAGTTTGAGGAAAATGTGGGCCTGCCTACTAAATCCCAATCTCAATCCCAGCAGGGATGATTAATAATTGTGTTTTGGTGAGGCTGCAGGCAGTTATGCAAAGAGAAAAATCAGGTATTTTACAAGGGTTTGAATCCTAAATTTGTCATGTGCTCTCCCTCTATGTGCATTGAACATTAGATCCTTAATAGAGGCTTAAAGACATTTTATATCTTTTAAAAATACCTCAAATCTGATCTATTTTTTTTGTCTATAAGTAGTTAGTCTAGCAATGCTATTTAGTGCTAACTTCTGTGCAAGTTCCCAGAAACATGAAAAACACTGCAAGGAAAACAAGAAGGAAAATAGCTCAAGTTCAAAACTTTTAACTTGTGACTTGTCAGATAAAATAACATAAAAACCTTATACAAATGTGATAAAAAACAGGCTTGAATTGAAATAAAACACTTATTAAAAAGTTATAAACCTTTTACAGAGACACCCCTACGCTGGTAAAACGAGTTACCAGGTTTCATTTTTATCTCAGCACAACAGATTTCAGTTTTGGCTCCGGTAAACCTGAGGCACTTTTCTTATTCAGATTGTCCCAGACTCCTCACGGTTTGCAGCCTCTCTCCTTCTAAACTAATAATGTACAGCAAACAGTGCCGCGGGCGTTTTAGGTTTTTCATAAATTATGGTTGTGCTAATGAGAATAGACTGATAAATGTTTGTTTGTACTCCCTGAAAGAGGGAGGGTGGGAAGCAGCACTTGACTTGATTAGTAACACAATAAGCAGCCTAATTAAATATTTATTCACAGATTAATAACGTGTACCTACAGGTTGGGCAACAGCATGTGGGTGAATACAAAGCATACACATGCAAATGGAGTTAATCCTACAGGCAGCACATCTGAGCCTCGCTGGGCACCTCAAACTGCTTCTGAGAGTCAGAAATCTGCTCTCATCACGCCTTGTATCTCGAAAACTTTCATTTCTCCTTTGTTATTTTGTTTTAAAGAGAGACTGTTCCATTTGAAGAAGAGAAAAATTAATCTAGATGTAAAAAACAGAGAAGAAAGCTGGGAAGCAGCATGGGGCAGAGTCCCTCTGTGGCTGTTCTTGGCTGCTTTTCTCCAACGTCACAAGTGCTCAAGTTAAGTTTCAAACTATCAGCTAGTTCCCATCTTGCTTCCAAAAATCCACCTCTCTATGAAAACTTAAATGATACTGAGTCGATTTGAGGTTTATTATTGTAAAACAGAATAAAGAATCGTCCCAGGGAGGCAAGGGGAGTATTGCCCTCTTTGCACGTTGTCACCCAGCCAATCTTTGGCGCTGAGCTGGGCTCAGGGGAGCACCCGGGGCTGTTTCCCACCGGGGTTGGCACAGGAGGGGGTGGAACAGGGGGGTCTGTGCCCCTGGGAGCAAACAGAGGCTCCCCACAGCTCCCTGCACACCCCAGGCTGGGAGCTGGCTCTGAGACTCTCCTGGCAATGGTTGTGTCAGGGCTGGAAAGCTGCAAACCCCTGCTGGTGCCTTCCCTGAGGCTCCTCTGGGCTGGGTTCGAGTTCCAAATCCCTTCCTGGATGCAGAGAAATCCCTAAGGAACCTTCCAGAAGTGGGACAAGCACCCTTTTATTTTTTTTTTTTTTTTTGAGTTTCGTGCAGCTTTCTCTGGGCCAGGGCCTGAGTACATCCCCTGGGCTCAGGCAGTGCCACGGCACAACGGAGGGCAGCATAAAGAACCAATTTGGCAGCCACTGTCCAACGCTCTCCAGGCTGGATTGTGCCTGAGACCAGCTCGGGAAATGGAATTTGTTGTCTCAGTGAGTGCGAGGTTAAAAGTTGAATTAGATAAGGCTTCCTCCTGCCGCGCAGGCTGACAGCACACCCAGCCCTGAGTCAGTGGCACCGAGAGCAGGAAACAAAGACCAGGAAGGCGATGCCATTCCAGACCTGGCAGGACAGAAATGGCACAACTAGCACACGNAAGACCAGGAAGGCGATGCCATTCCAGACCTGGCAGGGCAGAAATTGCACAACCGGCACATGGAATTTTGTGTGGTGCCTGGGATGCCTTTTTGGACCTGGCAGGGCAGAAATGGCACAACCGGCACACAGAATTTTGTGCGGTGCCTGGGATGCCTTTTTGGACCTGGCAGGACAGAAATTGCACAACTGGCACATGGAATTTTGTGCAGTGCCTGGGATGCCTTTTGAGACCTGGCAGGACAGAAATGGCACAACCAGCACACGGAATTTTGTGCAGCGCTTAGGACGGAACTAAGACACCAACTTCCTCTCCTCCACTAACACAGACCAAGCTTTTGAGCTATTTAAGCTCAGTTTAAACCCGGGAACAACACGCGCATTTCCCCCCGAGCATCAGCCCGACCCCAAACCGCGGTCACGCGAGGCGAGAAGAAGAAGAGAAGGGACAAAGCGACTCTTACTTGAGCTGTGGATGAGGCTGAGGCTTCTGCTGAGGCGCCGGCTGTGCCGCTGGCTGGGGCTGGGGCTGTGGCTCTGCTTCCTTTGATAACCTGGAGCTGGGAGGACCTTGAGCCTGGGGCCGTGGCTGCTGGGTGGTGGGTCCGGGCGGCCGCTGGGGCTGCGAGGCTGCGGGCTTTGCTGCCTGCCCCGCGGGGAACAGGCGCTGCAATGGCTCCTGGCTTTGGGATTGCATTCCTTGGGGTTGCACTGGGCCCCCTAGGTTCAGCACAAGAGAAACTTCATCATGGTTATCGTGGCAAAGAGGCCTTATTCAGACTTCAACACTCTAAAATCATCCGCCAACGTGATTAACGCTACTTTGGAGGCACAATCTATGACACGGACTGCGCTGGCACGGAGGCGACAGCGCCAGTCCCGCTCGGCACATTGGGAACTTGCTCGGAGCCCCCATGAATCATCCTTAAAATCACTAATTAGCACCCAATTTATCCCAGGCACTGCCCGCAAACCAAATCAACGGAGTTACCCCCAGAATATTTTTGGCCCGGACCAAGGAGAGGCTGTGAGATAACGAACACAGCAGTAAGATCGATTCCAGCAAGAAATCCCCCATTTTCCGTGTCGTTATTGCAGTTTTCTTCCTCCAAAGCCTTAAAACCATTTCTGCAATATTCCTCTAAGATTCACTCTTACAGCAGTCAAAACAACTTCAGGCTGCAATTTTCTGGCTGGTCGAAAGTATTTTCGTAACTTACTTAACCCCTGAGTGAGATAGACAAGAAACACAAGAAAACCACTACGAATCCTTTACCAGGAGGATCTTTCCCTGAGAAGGCACCGGCCTGGCAAACTCCTGCGGGAAGTGTGAAGCTACAGCGTGCAGGAGAGGCTCAGGCTGTGAAATCCGGGACTGAGAGACGCTACAGCCTCATCCTGCGGGGTTTTTTCTGCTTTCTGACCAAAATCCTGCTGTGTCAGACATCAGGGCTCGCTGCTTTTCCCTCAGCTCCCCGGTCTGCCTGGGGTTTTCTGGCCTGATGGTTGTCACATCTGAATTTTAACTCAGGACATCTGACTTCGGATGGAGAGAAAATTCTGAGTATTTGTTTGTATAATGCTTCACTCAGGATTAGAGCTGCTGTGGATATCAGAGAACACAACTGAGCTGGACCTTCTGGGAATTTTAGTCTTGCAGAGATATTTGGAGTAAAACACTTAATCTGCTCGGGTCTCTCAAAGAAACCCTCTATCTGGATGTACTGCAATACATTATTTTTTCTTTGTTGTTTTTGTTATATTTTTTGTTTGTTTTTAAATTGATTTACAGTTCACTTTCCCCTTGCTGCGTGAGGTTCCAGCGAGTGTGTGTGAGGACAGCGTGTGCCAATGCCTCAGTAGGTTCTAGCACGGTTGCAGCAGAGTTGTCGTGGTGTGGAAAGATAAATAGCACGTCCTGAACGCTCAGGAATGCGCCCTCATTGTTTATGAATCTGAACCGCTTTCGGAGGAAATATTTGAAGGTGATAACACGGGCTTGCAACATCTTAATAAGGAGCTTTTTCTTATTAGTCTCCTTTCACTCAATACGGAAAACCAGAAAGGTTTCTTTCCCCCGCTTGTACGTACAGGCTGGAACGCCAGAAACTTTACACTGAAGACAGATATAACTTTCTTTTATTGCACATTAAGCTGTACAAGAGATTTCACAGAAAAAGATATACTGCTGTCACATTTCCAGCGGTTTGCTCACTTTTCTTGCAGCTGGGTTGTACAAAAAGGCAACAAGAATGAAAGAAACTTTTTTTTTTCTTTTTTTACCAAAAAAAAAAAAAAGAACTCAACAGAACTGAACATTAAGCCTACACTGTAAAACATCTGTTCCCTGTTACCCACGATATTGCACCTAAGCATGCTGACATGCAGAGAGACATCTCGGCTTGGTTTCTCGGCTGTGGGATGGAGGGACTGTGTGTGCCCCTGCGACTCCTTCCCGGGATCCTGCCTGCGACACCCCGGTCTTCCGCGCGCACACACAACGCCCCAAAAAAAAGTCGTGTGAGAAGCACTTGTGAGTTACTGGCACTACTCCATGCACAAAATACCAACTGCTCGGAAGGAAAATCGCTCATCAGAGTCAGGTCTCCACCCCAGGGCAGCGGGGTTTGCTCGCTTTTAGGGTGGCCGGAGGCAAGGGTTTGTGAACCTGATTCCTACGTGGAATTTCCTCCACATGGAACAAAAACAGCCAATGCCGTCGTTGGGATGATCACTGACCCAGACAAATGCTGATCACTAAAGCAAAATATTCATGTAATTTTACCGATAGGTAGTAAACAGCAGCACTCACCACAAACATTTAAATAGCTAATAATGCATACCTTAATTCTCATCTCACCAGCCAGCTTGTACAAATAAAAGGAACACTAAGGATGATGAGACTCGCTGATAACTTTTTCCCAGTGTTTGTAGGGAAAACAGGCGTCGAGCACGGGGCTGTTTTCCCTTTAAACATAATTGTTTGCGCTAAACTCATGGCCACTACTCGTCTTTGTGCGCGCTCGAGATGAAAATTATAGTTTTTGTGGCTCGCTCGCAACTCAGCTTTCTGGTATGCCAGCAGCGTGCAGCTTGTGATCCCGGGCGAGATTTCTCACCAGGGATTAACTGCCTGCCTGCGGAGCTCTCACAGAAATCGCTTCTGCAGGATCACAGAGAGTTTCCCTGCAGAAAATCTGGCAGTTGTCGGGCGTCTCGAGGCCCTGATGTCCTCACAAACCCGATTTTTCTGTGGGTAATGGTGGGACTGGGTTTCCTTCGCGGCTCTCGGGGGGCTTGCGGGTGTGAAAGAGGAGACCTGAGTTGGTAAAAACCACCGGCAACGCTCGGTCTTGCGTTTTCCACCCCAGGGCGCTCAGCTGGTTAAAGGCACCCGGGGCTGCCATCCCCTCACTCCTCAATATTTGAAATGAAATGAGCTCTGACAGGAAGTTTAACAGTCCTTGAGGTACTTCTCACCAAATAACCTGGGAGTTAAATCTTAGGCAAGTAGGAGGTTGGTTTTGGTTTTTTTTTTTTTTTTTTGGAAAGTATTTGCATTAGTTTTCATTAAAAATCTCCATAGATTACTAATTCGGAATGACAACAAAAGGTGCTACTTAATTGAAATAGGATACATTAAATACTCACACTTTCACTGAGATATTGCACATAGGTGGCCCATTTACATAGCTTTGTAGCTAATAATTCAATGCAGAATTACTAAAAATATGAATACCAGTATGTAAAATAGAAGATATTTGAAATATTCCTCGGGAAGAACCTCGTTTTTACGGAGTCGCCGGAACAGCAGACTTCCACACTCGGCGTGTGTAGGTAAAACTCACGGAGGTACACCGACTTTATAAAATTCGAAATAAAAAGCCTCGCTAGCAAATCCTAATCTCCACTTTGGAAAAATAGATCTGGAGCACCTAGCTACGGGTCATGCACACGCACAGAAAAATAAAGGCTATGGGTACGGTGTGCACACACTCACAGAGTAAGCGGGGGCCGGGGGGGGTTTACTGAACGATATCGAATACTCCGAAATCACTGTCTAACCACCGGGGCGCACAGCGGCACTGGGCTCGGGAGAGGCACATCCTTTGTACACTGTTGACGGCAGCCCTGCAATCACGAGTTTTACAGAGGAAGGTTGGAAAGCTTTACACGCACAGACAGGAACAAGGAAACAACCAGACGGGAGAGTTGACACTGCATAGAAAAAACACAGTCCAGGTCAGCACTGAAACGATGGCGAATTGAACGGAACTGGGATGGTTGCATTAAGATTTGTTTGTTTCGATTCTCTCAATTTTTTGTTTTTTTCTCTCTTTTCATTTTTTTTTTTTTTCAAATTTTTGCTTTAACCCCTCGCTTTTGGTCTCAATAATCTAAGTAGCCTGGACTTGTTTTGGTCCTACTGCAACGCCATTACAGTCGAGAATGTACTGTAAACAACCTTGAGGTGGTGGTCGCTGAGGTGGGATTTTGTTTGGCTCTGGCTCCTTTAGTGATCCACTCTGGAAAACACATTTGAAAACAGAAGAGAAAAAAAAAAATAAATAAAATTAGAGCAGCTCGGTTCCAATTTTCCACTAATTTGTCTTTATTTTCATTAGAAAACTCATTATTGGTGGGGCTGAACGTATACTTTAAATTTATTCCAGATACCAGTTTTTGAATTTAGCTGCTGCCTGACGTGATATATGAATCCTGGGCTAGGCCAAAGCTTTTATAAAAACTGTTTTCCCTTTGCAGCATGCAGGGAGTGCCTTCCCAAACCTTACCTCCGTTTGGGCAAGGACTTTATCCTCATTTTCCCAGTTCCCAGCACCAGGAATTATTTTTTATATCTCAGTAATTTTTGCCTTTTTTTATTTTTTTTTTTAATTTTTTTTTGGGACACACTGAATAGGAAATGGATTTTTTTTTGGTGTCATTTCAGAAATAATTTATTTTAACCACGTTCACTTGTCTCCAGAAGCCTTTGCACAGCAGGGGCTTTGCCAGTGACAGTTTCACTTTGATTTGCTGCCTGCGAGCAGGGAGGGACAGGGGCTGCTCCAGCTCCACTGGTTTGCGAAGCAAAACGAAAGAAGAAAGCAAAAACCAGAAAAATAATAAAAATAATTGCGATTACTTCATGCTCCTCCATCTGCCATGTGATTAGAAACACATGGGATGCTCCGCTTTCCCAAACGGGAGGTGCATTTGGCAGCATCCTCTTCACAGGGGTACTTGGGAGAGGGAAAGATGGGCCTGGACCAAACCCTCGGAGCAGAACATCCTCTGGGAACAGCACTTTTGGAGTCCAAACCCTGTCTTAGGCCCATGTCTAACATTTTGAAACGTGAAAAACATTAAATCATTGGATGCAACAGCTCAGGGTTTGTTTTTAAGGCTCCAGAAACCAAATTGCCATCTGTCAAGAGGAAAGAAACTCAGAATTTATCGAAGAGCAAATGCAAAACCAATTAAACGTGTTTCCTGCAGAGCTTACTGGGGTTTTTTTCCTGATAGATTTGTATTTGATCTCGCTCCTGGTGCTTTATTTACGGAATAAATCTCGCTCCCAGTGGTGGGAGTGCCTGCCCAGCAATGCAGCTGCCAGAAATGGCACAAAAACCCCCCAGTGCATGCAGCTGCTGCAAGCTGCTCTGGCTGCAATCAAAGGGCACAGGGCAGCCCTAAAATTCTCATTATTTGGCATCACCAACCTGCAGAAGACCCAAGGAGGAGTAAAAATGAGCCACACAAACTCTGACTCTTGATTTACCTCACTCAGCTCTGGGAGAGCATCGCTAAAGGATGAGGATTTGGAGAAAAGGAGAGAACTTTGTAAGGAAAGACGAAGCCACCAGAAAGTGTCCCAGTGCTTCGGGGTGGGTCAGAGTTCTCTTTTTTCATTTCCCTCCTGGCTCTGATTTTCAGAGCCCTGTGCAGGAGCTGCTGGGCTCGTTGAGCTCCAAAAGTTTGTGGCATCTGCTCGGGGTGATGCTGTCCCTGAACATCTGGGAGAGCATCATCCCGAAAAATCTCCATTTCCATCAGGAGCTGCTCGGAGAGCAGGGCACTCATCCCAAAGAGGAAACCCAAAACTCTGCCCTGCAGGAGCCAGATCCTCCCTGTCCCAGAGCTGGGGAGCTCCTGGCACCCGGCTCTGTGCCCGGGGCACTGCCGAGGGACGAGCGCGGTGCCCTGGGAGGGAAACCACCACGAGTGGGGCATCAACAACCCCAAAGGTTTCTTTCTGGAGGCCCAAAGTGCCCACGTGACTCTGTTAGACAGCAAAAATTGTATTTTATAATTGCAGTTAGCACCATTAGCACGTGGCAGGCTCCCTGTTCGCCAGCCCAACCTGGGGCCTGGCAGTGGCACGGGGTGGCAGGGAGGAGATGAATTCCACGATTTTTCAGCTAAAACAAAAGGCTGTGTGGGGAAAAAATCCTGTTTTCTTCTGGAGGCCCAAAGAGCCCACGTGACTCTGTTAGACAGCAAAAATTGTATTTTATAATTGCAATTAGCACCATTAGGATGCTCCCTGCCCTCACCAGCCCAAGCTGAGGCTCTCAGCAGTGGCACAGGGTGGCAGGGAGGAGATGAATTCCATGATTTTTCCACTAAAACAAAAGACTGAGTGGGGTAAAATCCTGTTTTCTTTAGAAGTTGGCAGTTGAAATCCACTTTCAAGCTGGACCAGCACCTGCAGGGCCTGTGCCTGCCCCGTGCCTCGGGGCTGGAGCA
The DNA here is from genome assembly GCA_013400735.1 of Pomatostomus ruficeps. NCBI lineage: Eukaryota > Metazoa > Chordata > Aves > Passeriformes > Timaliidae > Pomatostomus > Pomatostomus ruficeps. Next base: position 6,641 of record VYZT01057529.1, on the reverse strand, counting down.
GATCTGCCCCTGTTCCTGCTCTCAGCGTTTATCACAAACTGCCCTGACTCAACACCAGCCCCTACGCAACCCGCAGATCTCTCATCTCGCAAAGGAACGATTTTCTAGAAACGATTTTATCCGGAATCGAGCTCTCAATAAACATTACAGGATCTCGCTAATCCTTCCTTCAGCCCTCCCGAGTTTGGAGCTTTTGTGCATTTTCTGTTCGAGGTGCATTTCCCCCTCGCCAGTCACCGGCTGCAGCTGCCCTGATTTTACCACCCACACATCCTTTTCTTTTTTTTTTTTTTTTTTTTTAAATTTTATTTTTTTTTTCCCCAGCTATCACCTGGTGCTTCCAGGAACCTCACCCACACTCCGGGCCAATCACATGGGTACATTACCTTGGCTAATTAGCCAACCCACCCAGGCTGACCCAAAAAGCCTAATTAGCATTGCGTTCCTAATTGAGAGACCTTACTCATGGTTTTCCAATGGTTTGGAGTAATCCAGGAGTGTTTCTCTCAGACGCTCCGAAGCCTTGGTAGCTGATATTGCAGACAGGCTTTGAAGCAGCCCTGAGCCAAGGCCTTTCATAAAATCCAGGCTCCTGAAGCACCCCTGGTTGGCAAATTAACTCCAAATTCTTCTCACCCCTGCAAGGTGCTGCCAGGGCAACGTGGGAGCTGCTCTGCTCCGAGCTGAGCTGCTGGGCCAGGCCTATCCTGCAGAAATGTTCACCCTTTTTGCTGATTTTCTGGGTTCCTTTGTTGCCCAGCCTGGGATTTCGCCCTCCTTCCACCCTCTTGTAGCACAAAAAGGTTTTCCTGAGCTGCAGCTCCGATCTACAAACCGCTCATCCCAACAGTTCAGGGATCGAGGAGGAAATGCAGGATTTTAGCACAAAAAGGTTTTCCTGATCTACATTTCTGATCTACAAACCGCTCATCCCAACAGTTCAGGGATCGAGGAGGAAATGCAGGATTTTAGCACAAAAAGGTTTTCCTGATCTACAAACCGCTCATCCCAACAGCTCAGGGATCGAGGAGGAAATGCAGGATTTTAGCACAAAAAGGTTTTCCTGATCTACAAACCGCTCGTGCCAACAGTTCAGGGATCGAGGAGGAAATGTGGGATTTTATCAGGGAAAAGGACCCTGCACAGCTCCTCCTTTGGATTCCCAGGGTTAAAGGGCAGAATCAGCAGCACAGGAGGGGTTTGGGATGGTTTAGGATTCCCTGAGCGAGGGGTGGTGGCCGAGGGCAGGAGGAGCCCCTCTGGTTCTCATTTTGTGGGACACAAATTCCACATCCCACCCCAATTCCCCGGGAGAAGGGGCTGCTGATGGGGACAGGAACACTCCATGGAGCTGCTCAAGGGAGCTCTCCTGTTCCAAGGGGTTTGCTGTTTCTAGAAATGCCCCAAAAGTACCATTTCAGGGTTTGCTGTTTCTAGAATTCCCCAAAAATACAATTTCAGGGTTTGCTCTTTCTAGAATTTCCCAAAAATACAACTTCAGAGTTTGCTGTTTCTAGAATTGCCCAAAAATCCAGTTTCAGGGTTTGCTGCTTGTAAAACTGCCCCAAAAATCCAGCTTTGGGGTTTTCTGTCTACAGAACTGCCCCAAAAATGCAGCTTCAGGGCTTGCTGTTTCTAGAATTTCCCAAAAATATAATTTCAGGGTTGGCCATGTGCAGAACTGCCCCAAAAATACAATTTCAGAGTTTGCTGTGTGCAGAACGGCCCCAAAAATACAACTTCAGGGTTTGCTGTTTACAGAACTGCCCCAAAAATACAATTTCAGGGTTTGCTCTTCCTAGAACTGCCCCAAAAATGCAGCTTCAGGGTTTGCTGTTTCTAAAATTTCCCAAAAGTACAATTTCAAGGTTGGCCATATGGAGAACTGCCCCAAAAATACAATTGCAGGGTTTGTTTATATAAATACCCCAAAAAACCAATTCCAGGGTTTGCTGTTTCTAGAACTGCCCCAAAATCTACAGCTTCACTCGGGGAAACCTCCGTCATGACCGCTGCAAATACTCTCCAGTGCCTCCCCAGCTCTGGGGAGAGCCATTTGGGTGAGGATTTGGCTGCTCCGTGACCTTCAGGAATATTTTCTAATTACAGCCAGAGCACAACCCCAAAAATTTTGAACTTCTCAAAAATAGAAATGTCTCTGGATGTCCCCGCGGCTCTTCCTTCCCTTCCACATCCACCTGAAACAGTCTTTTTAGAATTTTGAGGGTAAAACTGGCAGAAAAACCCCCTGTTTATTCTTCTTCTCTTTCTGCCTCGATACGAACGCAGGTTGGGGTTCACACGCACGCGAATTTCCAGCAGTCTGGAGAATGTCGAGATGGGTGGGAGCAAAAGCAGCAGCTTGGCAGGGAAAGAGCCCTTGGGCGAAGGAGATGCTGAGCAGAGTCCCAGCAAAAATTGATTTTGATTTGGCTGAGGTTGGAGACTCCGTGAGCCCGAGCTGGAGCACGTAGAGTTGTTTTTGGGGCTGCCTGGGTTTTCTTTGTAAGGCAAGGACGGGAGCTCTTTGTAGATGTTTTAATATTGGAGGGGAAAATTGTGATTTTTCAGGTCAAGGAGGAGAGGGATCAGCTGCGAGCTGCCAAAACTCGAGCTCAGAAAGGAACAGGAATAAATAATAAAGCACTTAAGTACCAGAAAAACGAAAAGAAAAAATGTGATTTCTAGGGAGAGAGGTCACTGAGATCATTTAAATAGGGAGTAAAAAGTAAATTAATGTTTGGAGTGTCATAGGTGATGATAAACATGGTGGCAGCTGGGATAAAAGCGACAAATGAGCTGCAGGTAAAAAGAAATAAAAATAAATAAATAAATAAATAATAAAACTTTCTTCATCTCTGAAATGAAAACCATCTGACCACAAAACACAGAATTCCACTCTGAAAATTGGGAATGGCCAAATAACGCTGGAGAAGAAAACTTCACTGAGGAAGTGGCTGCTGAGGAAAAAGCAGTTATTGGAGAAAAGCCACGGGGAAGGACATTATGGGATGTAGAACTTGAGTAAATTATTAATTAATTAGGTTGGCACAAAAAAAATAGAAATGTGCCACTAAAACCTGTAGAGGCTCCAGAGCTGGAAGAGAGTAGGGCCAAAATATCCTAAAAAAATATGAAATTGATGAGCGGAGTTACAAAAACCTCAAAAAACAAAAACTAAATTAAAAAATGTGATGTTTCAAATAATTTATTTATGGCCTATGTTGATAAACAGAAACCAAGTGCCCGAGAGAAGCAGTGACAGCTCCAATGGAGAGAGGAGTTTATCAACATAAAAAAATTAAAGTTTTTTTAAATTTTTTTTTTTTTTCTTAAAAATTCGCCTTCCTGTTGTCTGTGCAGGGTCATGGAGAATTCAAAAACTTCGGGCAGATTTTGCTGTTGCTCAAAAACTTTCCAAAATATCCCTGCAAAACCTGTCAGAGTCTGCCCCTGGATGGGTAGGAAACGAGAATGTTTCCGTTCAGAGCAGAAAACAAGCTAAAAAGTAAGATTTTTATTTGGAATAGTATTTAAAAATGCACTGAAAAGGTGGGGGTTTTTTGGTTTGTTTGGGTTCTTTTGGTTTTTTTGGTTTTTGTTTTCTGTTTGTTTGATTGTTGTTGGGTTTTTGTTTCTTTTTCTTCTTTTTTATCATTAAAAAGTATTCTATTTTAAATTTTATGGAATTTTTTCCATTGCTAGATAACTAATTATTCCCTCGACAACAGCTTCCTTCTTGATTATTTTTACAAACAGTTTTAAAAAATCACAGAATCATAGAATGGTTTGGGTCGAAAGGGACTTTAAAGATCTTTTTTTTTCCAGCCCCACCTGGGCAGGGACATTTCCCAGCAGAGCAGGTGCTGAGGTTTCTAGAGAAGAGGTAGGATGCTGATTTATTAAGGAAAATGAATTTATTGCAGCTTTCTGCTCCCTTCCCCAGCCAGGGGACAGGGCTGCAGCTCTTCCATTGCCTGGAGAAATCAGATTTCCGCCTCTGCCTTTGGAGCAGGAATATTTAAACCAGCTATTAAATATGAAATTAATTAAACGGAGTATTAAAGCAGCTTTCAGGCAGCTCTTCCCAGAGAAAGGATCGTTCCCCACGGGGAACGTGGAGTCTGGGAGAGCAGCGAGCTCCCCCCTGTGCTGACAGGGTGGGATGTGAGCTGGGAGCAGGGGAAGGTGGAAAAAGAGAAGGAAAAGCAGGGAAAAGGTTCAGCAGATGCAGGGGAACATCCTGGGACTGGCAAGGGGAATTTCTGCTCACTTTTTTCTGTGCGCAGAGGAACCTCCGCATTCCCAGTGCCAAAATCCTGAGCTGGGGGTGAAATTGTCGGGAATATTTTGACCCTGGAGCCCCGGGATTCTGGGTGATGCTGTGCTGTGTCTGCCCCTTCAATCCTAACAAAAATCTGGGTTTTTTTAATGATTATTTTGAATTATGGGGTGGCAAGAGGTCCCTGCATGAACAGGAGGAGCTTAAGGGCTGAACCTGGAGCTGCAAAGATCCATCAGGATCCATTCAGGGCTGAGTTAACCTTTGGAAATAAAAGTCTGGAAAAAAGATGGAGCAGCCTCAAGCCTGGCCTGACGAGCCACATTTTGTGTTTTTAGTGCTCTGTCAGGGTCACAGGGAGGGGACACAAAAAAGGGGCACTGGCAGAGACTCCTGAGCTCTCCCCAAATTAAAATTCAGATCAGAACCCCACACACCAACCATCCCTGGCTTCTCTTCCTGTTCCTCACAGCTCTGGGGGCTGCTCTGAGCTCTGAACCCCCTGAGTCTCTCCTGGGAGCTCAGAGACCCCACCGCCGCTCTCCCCAAGTTAAAATTCAGGTCTCTGCTCAGAACCCCACATGACCATGGGGTTTCTCTTCCTGCTCCTTTCAGCTCTGAACTCTGAAACCCCTCTGAGTCTCTCCTGGAAGCTCAGAGACCCCACCTGAGCTCTCCCCAAATTAAAACTCAGATCAGAACCCCACACACAAAATCCATGGGGTTTCTCTTCCTGCTCCTCACAGCTTTGGGGGCTCCTCTGAGCTCTCANCCCCGAGTCTCTCCTGGAAGCTCAGAGACCCCACCTGAGCTCTCCCCAAATTAAAATTGGGTCAGAACCCCACACAACATCCCTGAGGTTTCTCTTCCTCCTCCTCGTGACTTTTGGGGCTGCTCTGAGCTCTGAAACCCCCCTGAGTCTCTCCTGGAAGCTCAGAGACCCCAGAAGGGGATTTGGAAGCAGCTGAAATTTGCTCTGCTGGCAGCTCCAGAAATCCACATTCCAGAGCTGGAAGTGCCTCTGGGTGTGAGGGTTGCTTATTTTAATTTTATTTTTATGTTTTTTCCCTGTGGACAAATCAAGAAGAGTTGAAAATGAGCTGCTCTGGTTCGGATTCTTCCGCGATTTTCTCTTATTTAAAGATTTTGACACACGTTGAGCACGTGGTGCTTCCCGAAAATAAACTGGGGATGGCTGGGAGAGGGGCAGAATTCCTGCAGGTTTCACACGGAGAAAAGCCGAGCAATTCTGCTTCACAGGGGAGAGTTTGAAGGCCAAGAAAATCAAACAGAAAAGTCAAGTGGAGACAGGGAATAATAATAATAATTAAAAAAAAGTGGAGAGGGAACACGTACCACAGTGGGGAAAGGAAGGGAAACCGAGGGAAAATCTCCAAAAAAAAGAGATTGCTGTTAGGCCCAGCTTAAATAAAGAAGAAGAGAGAGTAAAAATAGATGAAAAATGAAATAAAAACGCAAAGGATGAGAGAAAACAGAGCGGCTGGGCCTGGGCTCTCCTGCCCTGTTTGGGTCTGTGGCAGCTTTTCCCTGACCTTCCCTTTTTTTTGGTGACAGGGTAGAATTGCTGCTCCCCTCACTCTGATTTGGGAAAGGATGGGATTTACTCCAGAATGGAATGAGGATAATTTTTGAAGCTACCAAAAAAATGCCTGTAGGACCCAAAAATCTGCTTCTGACAGAAATCTGCTAAAAGCAGGCAGGCCTCTCCGTGGTGGCGGGCCCAGGATGACTGCAAAGCCTCAATTTGCCACGTGAACAGAGACAAAAATAGATTATTATTGTTATTACGTTTGAGATAAACACCAAAAGTGTCTATTAAGCGTAATTCTTGCTTTGGGTTTCAGTTTCAGCAGCACTTTGTGGCGTTCTGAGTTACAAAATCAGCGCTGAGGGCATCCAAACCTCCTGGGCCTGAGGCCTGCGGGGATTTTTCCTTTGGGATCCTTTCCTGACCAGTCCCAAAAAGAGCAAATCTTTCTCCTACCAAGCTTTGTTTGCAGAAATAATTTGTTTTTTCAGGTATTTTCGGGGTATTTTTTTTATGCTGGCCATAAGCGTTCAATATAGAATACTCAGAAATTTTTAAAAGAATTAAAAATCAGGTTACACCCAGAAAGCTTTATTTAATTCAGACAAAATCCTGTTTATCATTTATTTTTCCAGGTATTTATTTTTATGCTGGTGATAAGCGTTCAATATAGAATACTCAGAAATTTTTAAAAGAATTAAAAATCAGGTTACACCCAGAAAGTTTTATTTAATTCAGACAAAATCCTGTTTATCATTTATTTTCCCAGGTATTTTCCAGGTATCTATTTTTTATGCTGGCCATAAGCGT
>VYZT01057528.1:0-24926 GCA_013400735.1 Pomatostomus ruficeps | reverse complement strand
CTTAATTAGTTTTCAGCTAATTAAGATACAGAGCGGGGAATGGGAAGTTGCAGTAATATGAATATGCATTTGTATTGAATTTTTTGTGGATAAATAGACNTGAATATGCATTTGTATTGAATTTTTTGTGGATAAATAGACCTTGTAATGCTTTGTGACTTTGCCCTGCATAAAGGTATTCCACATAGCACCCAGCCGTAATAAAAGCTTACATTTTCTAACTTTGTTGTTAGAAGGTCTTGTCTGTCTCAGTTGGGTATCGATACTAGATCTATACCCATATTTTAGTAAATCACCATCATGGTCAAAACAGACTTGACTTGGAGATATTAACTGAAGTTATTACCAGTCAAAATCAGTGCAGGATAATGAGAAACAAAACAAATCTTAAAACCACCCTTCCCCAACACATCCCTCATGTCTGAGCTCTACCTCCTCCCTCCAGTGGCACAGGGAGATGGGGAATTGAGGCTATGATCAGTTCATCACACATTGTTTCTGCTGCTGCTCAAGGAGAGGACTCTGTCCCCTGCTCCAGTGAGGGGTCCCTCCCATGGGAGACAGTTCTGCGTGGGCTTCTCCAGTGTGAGTCCTTCCCATGTGCTACATTTCTTCCTGAACTGTTCCAGCCTGGGTCCCTTCCCACAGGGTGCAGCCCATCAGGACCAGCCTGCTGTGCCATGGTCTTCACCACAGGCTGCAGGGGAATCTCAGCTCCAGCACCCAGAGCACCTCCTCCCCCTCCTTCTCCACTGATCTTGGTGCCTGCAGAGTTGTTCCTCTCACATATTCTCAGTCCTCTCTTGTCTGGTTGCAATCACATCTGTGCAATAACTGCTTTCTCTGTCTTAAATAAGTTATCCCAGGGGCGTTGCTGCCATCCCTGATGGGCTTGGCCTTGGCCAGCAGCGGTTTCCTCCTGGAGCTGGCTGACACCGGCTCTGTCGGACATGGGGGAGCTTCCAGCACCTTCTCATGGAACCTGCCCCTGCAGCCCCTCCTCAGCTACCCAAACCTGGCCATGCAAACTGAATACAGACACCAAGCCACATCTTTAAAGAGATTGAGTTGACTCTGAGACCAGTCTGGATGGAAGACTGTTCTCACTGCTTTGTGTTAGAACAATGGCATCACTGGAGTGCTCATTTAAAGAGGGGGTAAAAGGAAGCAAACATAGTCTAAAGCCCATGGGTTACAGCCCTTGCAGGAGGAGACCTGGTGTCCTGTTCCTTGTCCATTAAACATACACATGGAATACAGCAAAGAAATAAACAGTAGCCTGAGGAAAATAAGAGAATAATGGGTTTAAAGTTTTGTTTTGTTTTTAAGGTTATTGTCATGACTGAGGGCATTGGGAACTCTGCAGTGAGTTCACTGCTTGACTTTTCCTTTTAAGGGAAGATTTTCCAGGAGGTGGAATTTAGGAACAGAATGATCTCCCCATGGGTCAGCTGAGAGCAAAATATCTGTCAGCACAGCCACATAGCCTCCCCCAGCACATGCTGACATACTTATAGAGGTTGGCATGCCCAAAGGCTTCTTATAATTTATTCTGCCTCTCCTACAGTCCCTGAAGCACAAATAGTCAGAAAGCTCTGAGGTCTCGCTATGCTCCAGCTCTTTTGCTCCCCTATATTATATTCCCCAGGGTAACCATAGGAGCAAAGAACAACTTCTAGAACTCACAGTAGCATCAGAATTCATTCATATACATCTAATTATTGTAGACCCTTGTCCACTCGCTTTAAGGATGCTGGATCCTAGGCAACAGAATATATTTCTGTGCAATAATGCTGGAAAAGTTCATCAGGTTAAATGAACCAGTTATATAGATTTTCTCTCCCTGACCTAAAAAAATAAAAGTAAAAATAAAAATAAAATTTAAAAAAACAATTCTCTTTTTAGGCTGTAAAAATTTTTTAAGTTATTATCTATCTGGTAAAATTTAATATGTGTAATAAAAGCTCCTAATAAAATATTTGCTTTAGCCATGACCCAGTTTTGGAAAAAGTGCAGTTTTAACTACAGTAAAGGTGAAGTCCTGGAAGAACACAAATATGCATGGCAATATTTCAAACAGAGGTCAATTATTAATGAAATTTAAGGGCTTGTCTTTAGCCTACAGTTATGATAATATTGAATATTTTTTTCCATCTATAAAAAGTGATTTAAAAGAAGCAGGATTTTAAAAGAGAGTCTTAATTGTGAAAAACCCTAACTTCTGAGTCTATATTTGAAATATAAATAATATCTTCTGTAGTGTTTATGTCCGTGTGTAAAGATTTACTTACACCACCACTACCAACAGCAAACAGTTACTCCACAGTTTGGTATGACATTGGTTTGCTGCAAGTCCCTCCCAAACGGACACCTTTGGCTCTCCCATAGAGCATTATCTTGTCCCACACTGCTCAGTACCAGGAGAAGCTGAATGGCACTAAGGACCTGACAGTTCCACAGCTCTTCCTCAGCATGAATTCTCTGTGGCCTCAGAGTGAGCTGTTGTCTCTCACCAGCCACTCTGCTGTGACTGGCACCACTGCAACCTTCATCTAAGTCAGGTATCTCTTCATTGGCTTCTCTTCCATTTCCTCTGATGGATTTCCTGACCAAACACCCCTACCTCTCTCCCTTTCTGCCCTCACTGTCCTTACCCTGTCCCTCTCTGTTCATGCACCCAATCTTTTCCATTCTGCTGTTGCATTCGAGCTCTTTCACGTTTCCCCTTGGTGCTCATTCCCACTTTCCTGTCTGTCCTCCAGGGTTCCGCATTCCAGCTCTTTAGACTTATTTTTGACAGGAAGGGCCTGGTCAATCAGACTCATTTCTCATTGTGCACCTGCTCCTGTTTTCATGCTTCCTCCGATTGTCCTGATCTTTCCAGCTCATTGTTTCCCAGTCCAGCTTACCCCTGTGTTATACCCCAATACCCCTTCTGAGTCAGCTCCAGACTATAACTCTACCAGTTATTTGTAACAGTTGTTTTTCCTCATGCAGACCCTGGAACTGCTCTTCTCTCCTCAGTTTCCTTCCTTATATTATCATATTCCAACTCCCCTCCCTCTTTGCATTCACATGTATAGGGGGGACCATACTGGTGGGTGCAGAGAGACAGAATTCATGCTCTCAAAAATTGCATAGAAAAAATGTCTCCTTCCTTCCAGCCCTTCCTCTGAATAGACAGAATAGAGAGGAGCTGGATGTGAACCATCAACGAGGATTTGCTGACTAATATTATTCCTTAGCAAGGTGAACATGAGGACAGTAAAAGGGCTGATATAACAATGTACTTCCTTGCCAAGTCTCTAATTCCTGTTCCACAGTCTAAGGACACTGGATCTTCTCAAAGGTTACCAAAGTTTTAATATGGATAAAACCAACTTTTTTCCCCCTCTAGTTACATTCTTGGAAACAGCTGAATAAACTTGGTTATAATTACAAAAAGCAGCCAGAAGAAGATACTAGCATAGAAAATGTCACCTTGAACAGTCAAATTTAAAAAAATCATTTCAATTAGTAAGTGAAAACATAGGAAATATTCTTATAAGAGGAGGTGTCATCCATACCTAATTATAGATTATGTTTTCATTCTTGATGTAATATCATTTAAATTCATCATCCATCTGTAGTGAGAGAAAATATGCATTTTAATTCACATGCCTCATCTAGCATTGCTGAGCTCAAAAACTGTGATACATAACAATGGATTAGAGGTCAGTCTCACTAGGAGGAGGAGTTACTGGTTATCAATTTGGTGAAAAAAACCTACAAAACCCTTCCAAACCTTCTGAGAACTCTCTTTTGTAGGGAAATCTTCAAATGATATCATTAATTCTCAATATAGACTCTAATTTAATAAATACTCTTTTACTTCCTGATTTTTTTTGCATATTGCTAGAGTTGTGTGTGATTGCAATAAGACTATCTAAAGAAATAACATAAACAGGTCATTAAATTCCTTGAGTGAGAGTCAGCTATTTTTTTTAAATTTAAGAAAGTTTGCCAGCCTTTGTGGTTTAGAAAATTTGGGTGCTCAGTGCAAGCATGAAGCCTTTGCTGAGGTATATAAATAGTGTAACATTATTTCTCTCCCTCACACACACATTCTTTTGAACTGAATAATTTACTCCAGCAGTTGAAGCCTATTACACTTTCCATTACAAATTATTTTAGAGAGCATAACATTTAGGTACTTTTAAAACTGGATGAATGCACTAAAAGAGACACTGCATTTGCATAAGCTCAAACTATTGTTTGGGGTTTCTTAGCTATTCCAGCTAGGAAACCTTTGTTCTTTTCATTTCTTGTCTGCTTAGCCCTTCTCTTAGCTATCCCTCGGTATCAGTTTCTTGAGCTGATTCAAAGCATTAACATGAAAACCAGACTGGACTAAAGCAATGCACAGACACTCCTTGGAGATTTTTAAACTTTTGTAATGATTTTGAGTTTCAGAATGTGCTGCATATAGTCCTGTACCATGAATGTCACTTTTATGTCTTTAAAAAAGTATTTTTTATACAGGTACAAAATATTATGCAGTGAAAATACACATATGAGCACAAACAGACACAACCATGCAGAGTTTAATTGCTTCCTTATGGCCTTTCAGTACTTAAAGAAAGCTTACCGATAAGCTGGTGAGGGACCTTTCATGTGAGCAGATAGTGATAGGACAAGGGGAAATGTTTTTAAGCTAAAAGAGGGCAGACTTAGATTAGAAATTGTGAAGAAATTCCTTGCTATGAGGGTGGTGAAGCCCTGGCAGAGGTTGCACAGAGAAGCTGTGGATGCCCCATCCCTGGAAATGTTCAAGGCCAGACTGGATGAGGCTTGGAGCAACCTGGTCTGGTGGAAAGTGTTCTGCCCATAGCAAAGGGGTTGGAATGAGAAGATCTTTAGGATCCTTTCCAACCCAAATTATTCTGTGACTATGATTTTACAGAATACTCTACTAGAATTCATAATGAAAACCTCTAGGACAGACAGGACATAGGAATTGATATAAATTCTGTTGCGGATACACTTAAATCATTATTTCAGTTATGATTTGCCCTAATTAGACATCTGACTCAGTTCTCTACAGAAAACAGGAATACCCATCTGGAGGAACAACACAATACACACCCTTGTTCTCCCCTCAAAAGACCCAGAAACCACAACACCCAAAGCAAAACAAAAACAAAAGAGCAACCCCTCCAAAATTAAAAAACAACATCCCAACCCAATCCCCAAAAAATAACCCCAAAAAGCTCTAAAAACCAACCAACTAACCACCCAGTGGCTGGGGTTTAATATCAAGGCAGCATCTTAAAGCAGGAATTTATCTATTTTTGCAATAAAACGTCTTTGGATCTGAGCCTTCATTACCTAGTGCAAATAAAAACTCAGAACCAGTAGCTGTCCAATAAAGATCCAGACAAAGCTATACAATTAGTCTGACACAGGTTTCCATCAGAAACAATTATCAGGCCTCAAATGATACTGAGCAAGTAAGGACTTGAGAAAATAAAGGGGAATGCAGCCAAGCCCTTGTCTATTTAATCGAGCACAAGATGTAGTGAAAGACGCAATATGAGCTGGTTGCTGCTCAATTACTGTTGAAGTTTTGTTAAATGAGTTGACTTCTATCTTATTTACATAAGAAAATCTCCACTCATGCTTCACTGAGCCTCAGCCAGACTTTAATTGAGAATTTATGGTTGAGTTCTCAGTGGAGGTGAAGAACTGGAACGTTAATTCCAAGTGCAGCAGTTGGCCTGAATTCAATCGCATTCATGACACCGATGAGCAGTGTCCATTCATGCAAAATTCCTGTAACAAGCGAAGACTTGAGCTGAAATTAGACAAGCAGTTGCCTATGGTTAGAAGTCAGGGTTGAATGCACCTGGATTTCCCTGTATATATGTATACAGCAAAATTACTTTTTCCCTGGCTTTTCTCTGGTTCATGTGTGGATGCTCATACAGAGAACTTTTTCAAATGAAGTCAATACATTTTTTAAAAAATTGCCAAGTTTGCCATACTTGACAAAGAAAGAGAAGGTGGTTCGCTACTGTCTAAAGTGCCACACAGATTGCCCTTACCTATTCTTTATTTCATATATAAGGAGGGTTTTTCTCAAGAAGTGGTAGAAGGACTATTTATCTCACAGTGGAGTTTGATATACTCAGAAGGTTCTGTAACCTTGTTGATAGCTGAAGCAGGGGTTGTTTGGGTCAGTTCTCTTCTATGACAGTCTTTCCTGAGTGATCTTTGGCAAACTACTCAAGACCAGCACTCAACTTCCCTCCCCAAAGTCAGTAACTTTGAGGACATGCATCAAAATGGAAGCAGATTTTTAGGTTTTAAATATATATATAAAAATTTGTTCCTTAAACAACTTGTTGGAGTAATTCAATCTAAATTTAGTCTTTGGCATCCAACCATCTAAGAGAGGGCCAAGTGGTTATGGGCCCAGCAGTCATTATGTTTGAGGGTGATTTTTGGCTGTTTCTGGGCTCCACTGGCGAGGGGCTGGGTTCAGTTGCCTCAACACAGGCTGGAAAGTTGATGCCTTTTCTACTGTATGACTTTCTCCATCACAAGTTTTCAGTGGTTAAGGCTTGCAAAACAGCAAACCCATACATGATACCTGATCCCAGGCAAAGCTCAGAACACGGCCATGGTGTGGAAGACACCCTTGGAAACTCGAGTTGACAATCATGGTTTTACCCTCTGACAGGGTATCCCCAAAACTCACAAGGAAGCTGAGATGAAGAACACATCTGCAAATATGACACAGAGGCCCACATTGGAAATCACTGAGTTAATAAAACAAGCAGCAGAGCAGTGAATATAACAGAGAGAAACACAGATTCTTTCTAGTTACAGTTAAGCTATTGAATTTTCTAAATATTCCACTTTTTTTCCCTCAGAGATACCATTTTCTTATCAAATCTACCATACATAATTATAGATTTTAGTGTTCCTTACCAGCTGAGAATAACACGGAATCTACAAACTTTTCCTGGTAAGCCTGGTGGGTTGTCCACCAGAATTTTTTTCTCAGATCAGCAGCTCGTTATGGCCCTAAGACAAGCACAAGCACATCTTCCTCCATCTACTCCCTGAATCACCTCACCCCGTGCAGCACCGTGTGCTCCTGTGTCCATGACTGGGGCAATCTGTTCGGAGCCCTCAGAGGCTCGAGTACTACAGGGAAGTTCCAGGCACCTGCAGAGCACAGGTGTTCTCTGTGATGGCTATTTACTTGTAATAATTGTAGGGAGCAGAGGGAAGAAAGCTGCCTTGTATGGTTTCAGAAGGTTGGGATTGCCTTCCTCTCTCAGTGACTGGAATAATGTCATATGTAGAGAGACAATTAATTATTGGCTTTTTAGAATGATTTAATTTGGATTTTCTATTTGCATGGGGGCTATATGATGGGCAGGGGAAAAATACAGAAACAAAAAAATAAATACTTTCCATCCTCCAGCAAATTTCTATGGAAGAAGTCCACAGGTTGGACCGTAATGATTTCTTTATGCCTGGGGATATATTACATTATCCCTGGGGATACCTCAGTCCTGGAATACTTTGCTTGGGTAGCCACAGTACTTACTGGAGCAGTTCTCTTGAGTGAGGAATCTGCCATCCCCAAAAGACTGTGCTCCACCTTGGCACTGCAAGTTCCAGGTCAGGAAATCATCCACACTAATTGGAAAAACTCTCATGCAGTGGGAAGTGCCTGGGGTTGTGCCTTTAATTTTTTGCTCACATATCCATTCTGAGTCTTCCATGCCTGGCTATCAGTTACTTCCAGAGGTTAATTACTGCTGGAATAATGCCTACCCTCATGACAAGATTGTCATACTATATGTCTTGGTTCTGGCTGCTGAGAGCAGCAGTGTCAGAGTTGGGTTTTGACACTCGGAGCACTCGGTACAGCTCATGTCACCCACGTTGGCACTGCTGTGACTCTCACAGCAGCAATGCATTAAGAATAGGGAACAGAAATCCCAGTACTATTCCAGCCTCTATGGTGAACTCCACTGAATTCACTGATACCTCGTCTTGCATCCAGAAACAGCACTTCTGCTTTTGTGGAACACTGCAGTCACAAAATAATTATTTGCTGAGGGTTTGTAATCAGTTCAAACATTTGCACCCACGGCATAGAATTTCCTTCCAGCAGCTGACTCTTATACGCAGTTTCAGATCCAGTTGCTCTAGGCCTAAATGCAGCTGGTCCCTTTAGCAGCCCAAAGAATTATACCTAAACATTGAGGGCAGAACAATCTGAAACCTCTTGGACAGCTGTTGTGTGCCAAGGCACAAGGATCTCCTCCAGAGCCCAGTTCCTTCAGAGCTTCATCAACAACTGCTGATGAAAACAAAAATTTCACATTTCAGTTACAAGATTAAAAAAGGCAAGCTGCCCCTGGGAAATGTTTTGCAGGATGCAGTATGTGAGGAAAAGAACAAACACACCAAAAATTCCCTGCCCCGTGCCTTTCTTTTAATTCTGAGATTTGTACTCCAGTAAGACTTAGTCCTGCAATATCATCTTGGCATTCACACAGATATAGCCTATGAATCTTACATCATGCAACTAATGCCCTCAGCTTTGATCTTCAAGGGGTGAAAAATGCTAATACTTTAAACTACATTATTTAGGGGCTTCCTAGAGTTCAATATATTAACGCAGTCCTCTCTATTCAGCAGTGAATAGATTTCCTCTTTAGGAAGGTTATATTCATCTGTGCGGGAGAGAATGTGAGAAATAATCCCCATCCTGTCAGGCAATTAAAGCAGTATTATTCCTTGCAATTTTAGGTTTTAATTTACTGTATGAATACCTACACTATTAAGTCAAATATTTTTATGGAAAAAATCAGTGAAGCTCCATGCAATAATGTTAAAGCCTTACACCTCCTACATATTCCTCATTATGAGAACATTATGCTCTGACACTAAAACAATATACTTCAATATTTAAATCGAAATTTAAGAAATGAGCGGTATTGTTCTTGTAGACAAATTAATTACTTAAAGAAGGTTATTTTATTGACAAAATTTATAAAAGGTACAGTTAAGGTTAAAATGTGATTTTTGTTCTCAGTTTCCCTGCTTTTTCTGGTTTTATTTCCAGTCAGTCATTTGTAACATTTTGAAAATTAAATTGTGAACTGGAATTTTCCAGTCCTATTTACAGCTCAGCAGCAATTCTTGGGAGGCATGATGATCTGAGTAAAATTGGTTTAGATGCTTATGACTTTAGACCAAAAACCAAACGACATTCTTCAGCTCATCTTCTGATCAGAAAGCTCTCATGGCAATAGTTTGGAAAGAGATGAATATGTTTTGTTCTAATGTGGCTTATAATTTCTTGAGTAGATTCCTTTAATGACTTCGTGGGTTTATGGTTACAAGCATGAAAACATTGTTTCATAGATGCACAGTATAATTTTCTACATGGATTTTTTTTTTTTAATTGATTTTAAGCTCTGTTTCAACAATGTGCAGAAGTAAATTCAACTGGTATTTTCTCATTGCATGATCACACATCAAAAAAACACATTTCAGAGAGAACACACCAGTTATGAAAAATTTTACTCTGTCAGAGAAGCTGGTGAGAGTTTCCAGTTTAGGGGAGAGAGAAAGGCTGTAATTAGCCTCATTAAGTAAAATCTTTGCCCAGTGTCTATATGTGAATGTGCAAGCCTCATCCTTCTCTAGCCAGTAAGAAAGATGCTGCTCCTAAGGCATGAGTCAGATCAACAAAAAAGAGATGAGTAAAACCACCAATTTCTCATCATCACTTAAAAAAGAGGGTCAAATCAAGATGCAGGTGTTTAGATGGCATGTGTGTGTGTTGGGTCAGATACCTTCCAAAGATATTTTCATTGTCTGAAAATTTATTTGAAAAACAGAGCAGCAAGCGTTCAAGTCCCTGTTTCAATAAACATTTTATGTGCAAAGAGGATCAGACTGACTAACCCCAAAACAGCTGGATATGAATAATGCTTATATGGGCTAGGGAAGGATCAGGTTCAAAGAGTACATGCAGGCAGATCAGTCTTCAGTGTTTTGAAGGATGAGGAACTCCTCTGCTTCCCTTGGCCACAAAACACTTTGGGTTTGCCTGAGAAGTGGAGGAAGTCCTCCCTGATCTTTGAAAATGGGAAGAGGGAAGAATGGGATTAATATAATATAAAAAAATTCAGGTGAGGTGATATGAACAAAATTCCTCCTAGTGATGTATTGAAAGACACAGGAAAATGATGCAGAGATGTTTTTTCCAAAGGCTGGTTTCTCTTTGTGACATTTATGATGAAATTCTGCATTAGTGTAGTTTCCTGCTGTGCTTGCCTATTTTGAAAACGTGGCTACCTCTCTATTAGGGTAAATAAAGTGTGAATTTACTGAAAATGTTGTACCTACTTTCACACATAAGGAAGGAAGATCTACAAAATCGATATACCTGTCATTTTGACAGCAGGGTAGATACTAGAACAGATTGTTAAACAATCAGTGGATAAGAACCAAGAGCAAAATGCAACACTTGAAAATGTCCAGTGTGGATCTATCAAATGAAAATAATGTCAAACCTTCTCTGATGAGTGATCTTGCTTAGCATATGGAAGAGAAACTGATAATGGGAAGTATTCTGACTTCATTAAGCTTTTAAACATTCTATAACAGCTAAATTGGAGATTATAGACACTGTGCGCCCATATTCAACTGACTAAAGAATAGCACTTAGGGAGTGATTTCATTCCTTTATCTTTCAAAAAAAAAGGGGGTAGGTTTTGCAGGGCACCCCCAAGATGTGCCTTGGTCCTAGTCCTGGTTAATCTTTACATTCATGGTGTGGATGTTCTGGGGTGAGGAGGGTTGTTTTGGAGGCACAGATCAGAATTCATAACCACGCTGTTAACTGAGCAAGTGTTTGAACCACAAGGATGAAATTCAATACCGACAAGTGCCATGAATAGTAATGCCTGTGGAGGAAACCTGAGGTGCACAAACACAAATGGGAGAATAACTGGAGGAACAGCAGTGTGGGAGGAGAGGTCCAAGGTCATCACGGCTCACAAACGGCATCTGAGTCGACAAGATAATGTGGTTGCACAAAAGGCAAATCTTATTCTGGACTGCATTAACAGCATGACAAAGGAAGTAATTATTTTGCTGTACTAAGCAGTGATGAGACCTCAGCTGGTGCACCATTCCCCAGTCTGAAAACAAGACAGGTGTAAATAAACCGGACAGTCTCTAAAGGAGAGGAAAAAGGCAAGGAATAGAAAGCACATTTTATGTAAAAAGCCTGGGAGAAGTCTACTTATTCAGTAAAAACAAGATCAGGTGGAAACATAAAGATATATGAAATGGAATTAATTCATTTTAAGATGATGATGGCCATTTTTTTTCCTTCACATCCTGTATATGTGTTGCAAGAAGTGCTGACTTAATTCAAACCAAAATATTTGAGGCATAAATTTCAATACAAAGTTGTAAAATAGAGATTAGGAAAAATTTCTAATTATCAGGTTGATGATATCAGGTTTGAACTGATGTTTGGGTAAACTACTGATCTCCTACGCTAGAAGTTTATAATAAATATTGGAGAACATTTTTGAAATATTGCATGGATTTATATTTTAATGCCTCATAGAGAAAAGGTAAACAACTGATCATTTAACATTCTGTAATTCTTATGTATCTATAAAAATATTACTTAAACCAAAGTTATTGTAATAGGATATTTAAAAAGTCTGTATGCTTCACTTTTGCGCCTGAAAAAGAGCATGGAGAATTTTTCTTAGCACAAAGAGAGTTCATGGAAATTATGTTAAATTTGTGCTTTGGGATGTCAGAGTAGGATTATGTTTTATTAGAAAATGTCAGTAAAAACAAACAAGCACACACAACCTCCAAAGAATAAATTGTCTTTTTAAGTAGAAATGTCACATTCCCCAAACATTTTTTTTAACAAAGGGTAGAGGCTTTTGTAGTAACAGAGTCTTTCCTGAAACATTCATTTGGGCTGAAAATACATTTTTGAAGAGTTTTAGCTGAAAAAGTTTTGAACACTTCTCTTTAGTTGTTGCGTTGGTATTTGCAGCTGTGATCCTGTGGGGCAACGATTCTGCCCTGCTTCCAACCTTACTGCCTTTGAATTAACAGAGCTTTTTGTTCTTTCCACAATCTCTTTTTCTCGGGGTTCTTTTCTTTCTTTTGTCTCACACTACCCCAAACAATTCTCCCTCTAAATGGCAAAGGGAAATTAAAGAAGACAAGTTCAGACAAGTAGATAACAAGGAATCATGGAACACTTCCACAATGGTCTCTTTGTTAAAACACTTGGAAAGGTGTCCTTCACTTCCCAGAACATTCCTTTGTTCTCGGCAGCAGTGATGGTGCTGGGGCAGCTACACTTTGTGGTGTGAGGTACTGAGAGTAATCCAGAAACAACAGAATAGTTGAGGGTGGCAAAAAGAAAACCTGTCAGGGAAAGGATCAGAAATGTTGAACCTTGAGTCAGAGTAATGAAGCTGGATGCTATGAGTTAAAGTATTACTTGTAGTGTTAGGATAATTAGCCAGCTCTTACATCTTTTGCAATCTCACTTCGGTCTCTATAATCTCAAATGAATCAGTTCCCTCATCCACAGTAAATTATTTGCAGTAGAGATAATTTTTTCAATATTTTATCACAGTCCCTGCTATATCGGCTCCAGGCTCATTAAGAGATCTTTTGGTGCTCCTGTAATATGAATAAATATCTTTGAATATATGAATATTTTTTAATGTTCATATAAATATATGAATAAAGTTTTATCCCATCAAAGTTACACTGGCTTGAAGTGGAGCAATGCATGAGTGACTCAATCAGACACTTATTGCTAACTTGTCTTAACAGCCTTTACTTTGTGCTAGCCCTGTGAGAGGCAGCATCCCTGTTCCCATTTCTTCTGTGTCTCTTGTAACATTTGGAAAATGAAGGGGGATCTCTTTTACAGTTTTCAGGGGTGTAGTGGGCTTCTGAACCCCAGTTCTCCCAGCTCCAGAACCCTAATGGCTGATCTGGGCTTTCTCCTGATGTTTTTTGCCAGAGGTCCCCGGTGAGGCCATGCTCCCTGGCCACAGTGCAGAGCACATTTTGCACAGCTGGTCCTGTCTGGGCAGGCTCAAGAGCTACTGTATGAGCTGTGTCCTGTTTGAGATGCTCAAAGGCTTCTGGTTGCTCAAGGGCCCACTCAAAATAGCTCTTTTGAGTCACAAACCAGCTATAACCTGGAACAGGTATTCCCCAGAATCCCACAAGGCCTAGGAAAGCTTTTGTTTCCTTAGCTGATGGAGACATGGTTACTACCCTGTTTATCACATCCATATGGATGTGACATCTCAAGGGAATTTATACAGATACTCAAATGAAACAGTCCAAAAGGTGCACTCTTGAACAAAGGGAACTGTTTTACAAAATGGGCCTGGCCTGATTGCTGTGCTGAGCTTCTGGAGGCAGATTTTAGCAAGAGGTGAACAACTCCCATGTTTCAGCCAAAAATTCTTGTTTATGTTTAATTATCCCTCAGCAGATTAAGTTTCTATGATTTTTGCTAAGGTGATTTACCATTTGTTTTCATGGCAGTGCTGCCCTGCCAATCTGCACATCTTTTATGTTTCTACCATGTTTGTATTTCCACATATCTGATGTAGGTGAAAATATTCATTATACTGGTTGAGTGATTAGGAATTTTAAAGCATAGACCTTTTCCATGAAAAATTATTGCTGAACTCTATTCATTTTGAGAGTAAACAATTCAGGTTTTAAGTCATGGCCGTTACTAGCTGAGAGATCCTTGTTATTACTAATTTTAATGCATTCATGAAAACAGCAGCTACTCAACAATATGGCAAAAAATGATTCAAAATGTAAATCTACTGAAAAACAAAGTTTTATTTAGCTGCAAAAGAACCATTTGATGGCATTCATTCTGTTTAAATAGCAGCTATTAAGCTTTTAACAGTTTTATGCTTTAAAGAATGATACAAATCCTACTAAATAGTTCTTCTGGGCCAGTGTTAAAATCAGCTAATCATGTGTGATTAAGATGATAGCATTTATCACCATTGTAGCTGGTGACAGTAGCTCTTACTGTATTCTGCATTTCCAATATCTATCAAATCCTGAGAAAATACGATGAGATAAACAATGTATCATTGCACATATTAGAACTTCAGAAAGCTGCGCAGCAATGCCATATGCCTCATGTCTCCAACATGTCACTTATTCTCATGATTCACATTTGATATTTTCTGAAAGCCTGAGTTCTTAGAGACTTGAATTCTAAGACAGTCTTTTTTATGCCAGAAATCAAACAAGTTGAAGGGTAAAGAAAACCTTAGAAACATAAACTTCACTATATGAAAGCAAATGTATTAAATCTTTTTATTAAGAATGAATAATAATAGAATATATAATTTTCATACAAATGAATGTTTTTGTGGATTTAAGAAAGATATTAATAACCTTGATTTTTGCAATAACATGAAAAAAATGATTTAAAGTACTACTTATTTATTCATGTCCAGCATTCCGTGTAATTTTCAGCCCAAAACAAGTTAGCCAATGTGTGTGAAGACACAGTGCCCTGCTAAGCATACCTCTTTTGTCTATTCAATTTTGGACAGGTCTTGGGTAAATACTGCATTGCGGTACACTACCAGGGCTCCAGATCTACAGAATGAAAGAACTACTTTTAGTATTTCAATCTGTGCTGCTAATTTGAGGAGTGGAAAAGATGTTAAAGTACTTTAAAGACAGAGAACAATGTTTGAGGTGATTGATTTTTCTACTTATATTAAAAACCAGAAGCAGCTTCTAACAACTGCATCAAAGCTGCTAACAGCTATGGCTAATTTTCCATCTCAAATCCATTGGGTTTTTCCTCCAGAGTTTAATTGCAGTTATCCTCTTGCCTAGAGAAACCTCAGTTTGTGTCTCGTGGCACTGAGCAGAGTCTTTGCATCTTTGTGATTGATGAGAAAGGTCTAAACAATAGACATTTATTGTCATATATTTTTAAACAAAGCACTGAAATTAATTCTTGCAGAGTTGGGTTGGGTTGGTACAAGCATATTCCACATATTCTGTGGCCGAATAGATAACTCTATGTTGGTTTTAATCCAATTAACTCTTTAGACAGGAAACACAAGAACCACAGCAACACAGACGCCAGTGCAGGCAGCAATAATGCTGCCGAAGGAGTATTGAACATGCTCATGAGGCTGTTCTGTACATACCTGGCCATTGTCACAGCCAGCTTGACAAAGACATGGATTGGGGTTTTTTACCTGCATTGGGGGTTTTTTACCATGGGTGGCTCCTACGCCATCCTAAGATCCTACCCAAGGACTCAGAGGAAGGCAATCAAGTTGAAGGTTTTTTCTCAGCTAGACTGACCTATCTTGTAAAGTGTTTTATTCAAAGGTGAGCAAAACTTCCATCACCAGCCAATAAATCAACAAGCAATCTTTGCAAATGGTATGGCTGTGCTCAGGAACGAGGATAAACGACTTTCCATGGTCCGGATACTTCTGCATCGCAGTGGGAGGTGGTGTAAGGACACTCAATCCAGAGAAGAACATGTTATAAGCAGAAAAGGAATAGCCAGACATTCATAGAACTATGACCTTGCCAACAAGCTCTGATGAGTTTCAGAGACTTAGGTTCAGGATCATACTTGCCCGCCATGCTGCATTCAAATCAGAGTTGGCTTCTGCTCCTTTGGAATCACTGGCTGAGGCTGATGTTGGGTTTGGGACTCTGCAGTGTACTCTGCCGCTTGGCTTTGTGATTTCTAAGCATACTCTATCAAGCTTTAAGTTTTGTTTCTTCTGCCTGTCTGAGAGGGGACTATCAATATTCTCCCTATTATGAACTGAAATCAAGGCTTAGTTTCCAGTTTCAGTTAGATATTGACACATAGCACTGCAGTTCTCTGGTAAAGAAAAAAGAAACAGTCAAGTAACCAATGCTCTTTTAAAATGACAGATTAGGCAAAAACCAGCTTCCAAAGGACTGTTTTGAAATAAAACTGCAGTATTTTGGAACAGAGGAGATATTGGGAAAGATTTTCGTTAGGGCCTGTTCTAGTCCTACAGTTCACTCCAGCTTACTTGGATACATCACCAACATGTGCACCTTGTAATGGATAAGGTTTTACTACATTCAATACTAAATTAAAAGTTGTCCAAAGTACCGTAAAGATGACTCTCAAAACACAAATATACTTCAGGAACTGCTCTGAGTGCTGCTGGCATAGCTGATGTACTTAAAATCCGCAAAGGGCAACTAAGAGATGGTTGTAAAAAGCAGAATAAGAACTCAGGCTGCTAAGTTGCATCCTCCTGCCATGACAAGCTGTTGTTTTTCATTTAAAGCCATATCAGACATGTGACATGATCTGCAGTCAAAGAAACACAGAAGCCCAGACCAGTGGTATTGTTGGTATGTCCTTTGTGGTCTCTCTGAGATCTGACTTCACCAGGTCGTGTCTTCTACATGAGTGGGATTCAAAACCAAACATCCCAGAGCAGTTGGGCAAAGCACTGCTGGTGTCAGCGAGCACTGAGTCACATGCCAAAGGACAGCATGCTTCCTTGGGAAAAAGGTGTGATGCTCTACAGTAATGTCGGATTAAAGTCAAGCATCCTGCCTTTTCGGGGCTACCAGAGAAGCAAAATATTCACCTTTGTGCATCACAATAGATGTCACAGTCAGGGTGTGAAAGGGAGGGGAGGAGTTTGTGTGTTTTTCATCTTTGAGAGAGCTGAGTTTATTTTATAAACGGGGTAGGAAAAGCTTCTGGAAAAATCTGTCCTGATTTGGCCCCTTTCCTCTCCTTTTCTTTCCCTTGCAGTTTTGTATAATAGGCCAGTTAGAATGGGAATAGAGGGAGGGTAAATGATTGCAAAACTGGAGTTATTTTGAGGGGAGAGGAAATGAGTAGGCAGGCCTGACTGCTTGTTGTGGAGTGTAGGCATTCTGGAGAATTCAAAAGGTGACAGGAAAGGAGGACTGGAGCACAGGTGGGGCTAGGACAGCTAATGGTACAAGCACTAACTACTAGGAAAAAGAGGAGTGATCAAATAAAAAATGGTTGACACTATTTAAAGTCTTTCTTTCTGTCTTGTGCAGGTTTTCTCAAAGAATTGGACTTAGCTTATCTTGCTTTGCTTGTGTGTCTGTCCCTACTGACATTTTTTGAATTGGTTAATTTTCTCTTCAGTTGAGGGTGAGAAAGTCATCACAAAGTTAACCATTTTGATGGTATAGGAGACGTGATGGTCAGGAGTGACAGAAAGCTTTGTAGTGTCCTGAGCCTCCAGACTGCCTTCAAATGTTATTAGACCTCAGAGAAACTGCTCTGGATGCAGTTCATCAAGCAAAGCTTGAACCAACACTTGTAATCAGCCTTAACCGGCTTATTCAGTTCTGCTGCTCTTGCTAATGTTTCCTAGTGGGACAGATCTCCCATTCGTGTTCATCAGGATTTGTTTTTCCTCCTGTTGCCTTTCCATTCTTTCCCTGCATAGAGGAGGTCGCTTTTGTTTGACAAGTGATTCTAATTAATCATTTTGTGCTGCTTTTGAATTGTGCAGCTCTGATTAATTTGGGGGACTGGCTATAGGGTTGAGCTGAAGTTATAGTGAGCTGTGAGCACAGGCTCTATTGTCTCTAACAGCACAAAATGCTTGTGCAGAGTGGTTTGAAAATGTCAGTATTTCTTCCTTCTGTAATATGCTATGCTTGCTTAAAGCTTTCAAAGCAATGTTCCCATT
Organism: Pomatostomus ruficeps; assembly: GCA_013400735.1. NCBI lineage: Eukaryota > Metazoa > Chordata > Aves > Passeriformes > Timaliidae > Pomatostomus > Pomatostomus ruficeps. The sequence continues at coordinate 7,098 of VYZT01057528.1, read as the reverse complement.
ATGTGCAATGAGAGGTTACCCGAAAGTTAAGAAGATGATTCCTCAGGCACTGGAGTATTATAAGTCAGAGGTTGGTCTACCCATTATTTCAGTCTTATTGAAGATTGGCATTTGTGGGAGGCAGGCAGTCCACACTGGGGAGACAGTGCTAAGCTCACGCCCCTTAGAAAGAACTCTCCTTCCCAGGATTCCTTGCAATCCTCCATGTTTTCGGGTGTCTCTGAACTACAGTTCCCAGAGGGCATTGCGCTGCCCCGGTGTCCCCTGGGATGGGCCACCCCCGGTCACGAGGGACCCTAAGGTTTTAAAAGAGCATGACATGTGTTCATTAGCGTCTTTCTCCACATTTAAGAAGCCAACTTGAGGGAGACTCTTCTTTGCTATCGCCAGTAGGCTATATCTAAGGTAGCTGGGAGACTACGGGGACGGGGTTAGCTGGGAGCGGCGCAGGCGGCAGAAGCTGTTCGGAGGTGGCACTAGGACCCTGCGAGTGCTGCACCGAGCCTCTGCTGCTAGGCAGGGATGGACGCCGTGAGCTCAAACCGCGGGAGTTTGAAACACTCCACCACCACGTGCGCAAGCTCCGTCTCGCCCCACCACGGGAGCATCCCGGCTCCTGCAGCCCCCGCAACCCCCACCTCCGCAGGAGACCATCATAACCCTCAGATGATAAAGATCTAAGCCGAAAAGTAACAAGCATTATTATTACTGTTATTAATACTTATAAGATAAATTTAAGAATTTTATTCTATTCAGGGACTGAATATGATTTCATAGCCAAAATGTTGGGTTGTCTGACTTCCCAGAAATTTTGTGCTGTTCCAGTCCAGCAAAATTTGTTTTCCAATTACGTAGACCTGCCAGAATAACATAATACCATATGAGCTCATCTAAATCATCTAACTCATCTACTGTTAAAAGCGAACTGTTAATATAAGAGGCGTGAGTCCTAGTGGGAGTAAGAGCTATCAGTATGATTTTTATGCCTTGATTCAAGTCTGCTTATCTAATTCTGTCTTCGTACTGAAGTGCGCATCATATATACATACAACCATCTAAATACACATGTAGAGAAATAACTACAACATAACTACAGGTAAAAGACTGTTTCTCAAAAGGGACCTGAGTTTGAATGTGACACTGTACAGCAGTGTGGCTGTTGCTGTGGAAACTGGTAATGGATAAATCCTCTCTCCCTATATTCCACTGCTCCCAGCTGTATCAGTGAGGATAAAAGGGAAGGTTTTCCCTGGTAAACATCCATCTCTTCAAGCTTGACTTCTCTAGGGTAGGAGCCTTCTTAAATTTTTGAATGTAGAAATGTCTGTGTACGTGCAGTTTATTCTGGTGCATAACTGAAACTTCTAGGGATTAGCAAACTACAAATACAAATGAATAATGAACTGTGAAAGGCAAACAAGATAGCTTCAGAGATCCTAAAATCACAGAACATACAGAGTTGAAAGGGACCCATCAGGGTCATCGAGTCCAACTCCTGGCCCTGCACAAGACACTGCAGGAATCCCGCCATGAGCCTGAGAGTGTTGTCCAAATGCTCCTTGAACTCTGTCAGGCTCAGTGCTGTGAGCACTTCCCTGGGGAGCCTGTTCCAGTGCCCAACCACCCTCTGGGTAAGGAATCTTTTCCAAACTAAACCTCCCCTGACTCAGTTTCAGGCTGTTTCCTCCAGGCCTGTCACTGGTCATGAGAGAGAAGAGATCAGAACCTGCTCCTTTGCTTCCCCTTGTGAGGGCATTGGAGACCACAACAATCCAAGGATGTGACCCAAAGTCATCTCTGTGGGTTCCCCTGACAGAGCTTTGCACACCTCTGGCAGTGTGTGAAACCTCCTTTATTTTTCAGAGCCCACGTAGTATTTAGCTTTAGTTGCTGTCACAAATGTAAACTTTATGTGTTTTGAATGAAAACATAAAAATTATCAACTGACATATTTTTCTCTTTGCTAAGTGTTGTTCACTCAGGTGGGCAGCTGAGGTAAAGGTTAAGATGTCAGGTTGACTCATGAGCTAAGGGAATGGTGATGTGCCTGTGAGGCTGATATCAACATAAGAACTTCTGGGATTTTAGTATCTTGACAATTTATCATACTTTCCTGACGGAAGGTCAGCAGGCTGGGAGTTTGTTTGGAGACCATGCTGCAGAACTGATGAAAAGTAAAAAGCATTTCTGTCTCTGAAGTCTCACTTTTTTATACCTTTTTTGAAATTAAAATGCAGTCTGAAAAGAAAGAGCTTTTAAAAATCCAGATAGATAGACAGATAGCAAGGGACCAGAAATACAAATCCGTGTTTCTTTCTTTAAAGCCATTAAACATAAAATCACAAAATGAGTAACATTTTCTGAATATCTAAAACATCACTTATTTGCTATAAATAATCTGCTGAACACTTTCAGTGTAAGCAGACTTGGAAATATCTGGAGTGATTTTGTTGGCTTCAAGTTTATTACAGGGTTTTCCTGCTGGATCAAGAATAAAGTAAAAAGGAAATTACAGAGTTGCTCTTGCACCATGTTAATGTAATTATTATTAATCTAATAAATATATAAAGAATTTTTGTACTTGACAACAGGGAAGGATTAACAACAAAAAGCAATGGTCTACAGGGAATAATAGGATGTAGGTTGGAAGAAACCTCTGGAGGACATCTGGTCCAATCTTTAGCTCAAAACAAGATCAATTTTGATCACATTAGAACAGAAACATAAGTGGAACATGTTTCACATTGCAAAGCATGTCTGTAGTGATGGCACAGGAAAAGATGGGGTCCAGATGATGGTTCCATTGCTGTGTGTGTGGCACTAAACTCCCTCTGTGTGGGTGGTTTTGAAGCCATCTTGTGTGCCTGGCCCCCAAGCTTTTAGGTAAATTGAACCCTTGTCAGATGTAAGAACTAAAATTGATTAGGTGTTATCCAATGAAACATTCTTGGTCTTTAAATTCCCTTTTTAAGCTGTTTAGGGACCAGAACAGAATTTCTAGTGGATGGGTGATTGAATCATCTAGTCCACTTCAGTAGCACTAGAAGAGAAGGGGAACAGAGAACAATTGTCACTCCCTGGGTCACTTAAGTTATAGAAATAAGTGGAAACAGCAAATGTTCAAGGAACAAAATCTGTTGAGTAATGATATTCTGACCTCTTGTAACTCAAAGGAAATTTTGTCATTGAATTCTCTAGGACTTTACTTCTCCCTTCATTTCATTTGAGTAAATACTCATTTCATCCTTAATACAGCTTTAAATTAAATAGTGAATTTGGCAAGAATGTATAAGGTGCAAAATATAGACTCATCTGTTCTCTATTGATGTTACTTGCTTGCCCAAGCAACAGAGCTATTTTAAAACCGTATTTTTCCATCTGTGAAGAGATTATTAGGGATCTCTAAAAATATGGAAGGACTGTCACATTTGCTGGTTCAGTGGCGTTCAGTCCTTGTTCCACTGAATGTTTGCCCAGCATTCATCTAAAGATAATTTTATTGGTGTCTTACATTCAATGTGCATATAAGATAACAATTTCCAGGCTATATAAAAGATATTAATATCTCAATCTTGCAAAAATAGGTATGAAACATTCCTCCAAACTCATTTGGGTGACTTTCATGGGTGAATATATGTTTTTATGAAATATCTTTAATTATGACTAGGGTGGAATGAAACGATATGGCTTAGAAATGTCAGTCTCTATTATCCTAGAGAGGAAACTGGGAGCCTGTTCAGTCTCTTTTGGAGTGTTCAAGCCCCCTCTCTGCCCAGTGCTGTAAAGTTGGTGGTATGTTTTTCCATGGTGTTCCTGGGATTCTTTTTTTTTTTTCTTTTTTTTTTTTTCCAGACAGAGAGATACAGACCTGTCAAGTCAAAGAGCTGGAACTCTGAATTACCCATGTGCCCCTCTCTCCTCTCTTTGGACTATGGCAGTAATTTAGTATGACTGCCCTCCTAACTCAGGAACCTCCCTTAGCTGTCCAAAGGAAAGTGAGCCTTTGAGACTACCCAGTGAATGGTTCCAGAAGATGATGCTGCATTTTTTTCCTTTATAGAGGTGACAAAATACTAAAGACAGTTCTGCTGAAGAGGAATTGTAAAATCTCTGCAATTAATGGAAAAACGGCTTTATTTTCTAAAGGTCAAGCAACTGAAATGTTGTTGTGGAAGAGTCATTATGCTGCTTTCTATAACACTGTGAGAATAAAAGACTTTGACAGGGAAAGCAGCGTGTAGACTTGATAAACACTGTCAAACAGTTTAAATCCAAACAGGGCAAACTAATAAAGGTAAAGAAATATATTGGTTTCAAAAAAAACAACCCCAAAACTTAAACTCCTCCACAAAGATTTTTTAAATATTTCCCTAAGATGTATTGAAATAAAATATAGAACTGAAGTGTAGCAAAAAGTAAACATCAGGAAGATCAGCTCATATGGAATAAACCATTTAATTACTCCAGATGAGGGCTTGGGGTTGCTGTTTCTTGGTTTGACATCCCAGCCTAAACTTCTTTCCATGAAGAAAAGAAAACCAAGCAAACAAAAAAGAGACCCAGGGACTTTTAAATAGTGGCTACTCCTTGTTAGAACATGAGAAGGGGCAGCCAGAAGGGAAGAGAGATAGTTGGAAGCAGTAGGTACATTATTGATCAGTTTGGTTTGCAATAAGCAGCTGAGAGTAATTTGTACAGAATTTAAGGGTGGGAATCCAGGCTCAGCAAATGAGCTTAGATGAAGACCAGATGAGACATACAGGCCGGTAAGAAAGAAAAGGGATATATGATCTCAATATAAGTAAACAATTAAGATTTGATCTTTCTATTTCAAGATCTGAAACTTTATACCATTTTTGGGTCAATTCCAATTTGTTCCATGGAGAAGTGAAATGATTTTAGAAATGGGGTTTCCTTGCTGCATATTTAGATATTCAGAGTGATTTTCTTGTTCCCTGAGTTCTCTGAGGTTTCTGTTTTCTATCTTGCTTCTGACATATAAATGCTGCAAAGCAGATGATCCAGAGCTCAGCTCTGCCATTTACAATCAGTCCTCAGGGAAAATCCCTTTGGCTCACACCCTTTAGCTGCCACTGAAGCACTGGCAACCCAACCAGTGCTTTAGGCAGTAGATCCTCAAATTTCAATGCAAAAGGGGACATTTGGTTTTTTCCTTCTGCATCAGTTCCCTGCAGTTGATGTCTGCCTTTAACATTGTCTGAAATAAAAATAAGTGAATAGATTCCAGCGTAAGATAGGAAATGCCTACATTAGTTAAAAGCTGATATGATAAATTGCAAATGGCCAAACCATACGTCAGTTTGACATAAGGGTGAGCTAAATTTCACGTTCAGTGCAGCTGATTTGTACCATTGCTGATGGAAGCAGTTTTCCCTTTTCCTCTGGTCTCAGCCAAGCACTTGGTCACCCACTTTCCTAAAGTCAGGACATGTGTTTGGTTAGTCAGATTGGGGTGTTGGAAGTGTGGCTGGAAACAAATCCACTTTTGGGGATTTGTGAATGTTTTTTTAATCAGATGGTCTTGTGGGAAGCTCTGGGAACACAGCTGAGAATGGGAGGAGAGGCAAAACCATTCCTTTTTCCAGGAACCCATCCATACACTGGGTTAACTAGTCATGAAACTTCATGCCCAAAGTGAAAAGATTAACCAGCCAGCTAACAAGAACTTTATATTTAAAGAAGTTGGGTTCTTAAACTCTAATGAACTCCCATGGATTTTGATGAGAATTTAATCAAACTACACATCTTGAATCTTTTGCTCGAAGTTATTATATCATTTTTCTTTCCTACAAGGCCTGGTCTGATAAATATGTTTTATTAAGGAAAATATGCTTTAATATATCAGTAAGACAGATTAAAAAATGCAGTGATTAAGTTATTTACAGCTCATAAAAATAAATCCAAACCAAACATAAGGACTTTTCTAACCTGTGGGGTATGGTGCACATATTAATTTTGGTGCAGCAATATTTTTTCTCCTTGTGGATCTTCAAGCAGCTACTAAAAAAATATGTAGTTAAAGGTAACCTTAAATTTGTCAGACTATCCTTTGCAATACTTGCAATGTAACAGAGCAGGCAAGTGAAAAATCCAGTATTTCTGTGTGGGTATCTGTGCTTTGGACTGGTACTTTCCAGCATCTCTAGCACAGAATTAGCACACAATCTGGTGGTATTATACTAACACCTTCATTCCTGAATGCTGGAGTGCCATTCAGAAATAAAAGCATAAACTAATGTATTCTTTTTCACCTTACATACTGAAGAGCCACTGAAAAGTAAAGCTGGTAACATGGAAGTAGAATTGCAGGGACTCTGTTTTGGCTTAATTATTAAGATTCAAGACACATACACAACATAATTTGAAAAGAATTCAAACTGGACAAATACTCCAAGTAGTTCAAGGATGTGTGAGCAAGATGTGAGTGGAGAGCTGTTATTAGCTCTATTCCTCCATGGCTGGCCTTAGACCCACTGAGTGCACACGACAGAGCACATTCTTACACCTTGGTGTGGGAGTTAGCTATGAAATCTATACATAATTGTAGGCTATTGGCAAGGGACAGATCATCATAGAAGGAAAGATTTTTTTGATCAGAAAATTCCAAAGTATGCACAGTGCAATATGTTCAATTTAGAGATTCATTGAATAATTTGTTCTGAAGTGGGCAGTTCTGCAGGGACATGACAAGTATGGCACATTGCTTCCTATGTTAGAGCTCCAATGCCATATGGTTTTGGAGGGACAAAGGAAGACAGGTCAGGTACAAACGGTAGGTATGTCTGCAAACACGATGTATTCCCAGTGACAGTGTTTGATAGGGTTAGGTTGGTCTACACTGCTGGTTGCAAGTTGTTCTGTTCAAAAGATTGAGAGCTATGAAATCAAAAAATACTCAAGAAGTCCTGTTAAAAACACTGCAAATGCATTCCTGATTTTGCTTTTGGTTGTTTATACCTCATTCTGCAGACGCTGTATATCATATAGATAGTAACCACTTGCAAAGAAATGTCACATACACTGCTGACCATTCAAAGCAATTTCCTTTTTGCTGTTTGTTTTTTTCTCTTTTTTTTT
>VYZT01057527.1:115509-128464 GCA_013400735.1 Pomatostomus ruficeps | reverse complement strand
GGCCTCCTCTGGGCCCACTCCAGAGTGGAAGAGGCTTCTCTAATGAGAGGTAAATTGGCTGATTTTCAGAATAATCTTTCAAGAGCTTTGGGATTTATTAGATACCTATTCAAGCTCTGGCAGAGGAGAAATGTTTAAAACAAATCTTAACCGAGTTTCAGCATTTGAATAATTTAATAGGATAAAAAGCAGGAGCTAAGTGTTGAGTGGGAACCTGAAGGTGAGCAAGTGTGAAACAGCTGAATGGAGAATTACTGGGTGGAAAACCCGAGGTCATTAGTGCAGCACAGACCGTGGGCACGGCTGGAAGGTGGCTTGGTGTGTGGTCTGGGAGCCGAGATAAGGCAGCTCACGGACGTAAAAGGGTTGGGAAACTCTGGAGCCCCAAAGCGAGGAGTTCTGCTCCTCTGCTCGCTGACGTCCGCTCCAGGAGAGCTGTCGGGTCTTTGAACTCGGGCGGGCAGGTCAAGCCCAGCTGGTCTGCGAGCGCAGAGGGATTTTCTGCATTCCTGGCAGGGGTGGGATGCTGTGCAGCTCTTACCTAACACTGATATGCAGGGTAGGAACTATTCTCACATCGGTACAGATAATACTCAGAGCAGGAATTTTCTGTGGAAACCGCTGCAACTTGGTGCTGACAAAGCAGAGGAACATTGTGGTTGTTAACAGTGCTCCTGAACGGAGTTAATACATTTTAATTTCTTTTAAAAACAAAACGCAGCCACTTGGAGTGCTGTTAAAACTGCATCTTGTCCCAGCTGCAGATCAGAATTTACTCTGACTCCTTCCACTGCTGGTGTTGCTTGAATGGCCTCTCTTCCCTCGTATTTGAGGGCACAGTGACTTGATGCATTCCCTGGCAGCTGTTGCTGAAATTGGATCCGGGAAGATGATCAGAAAACTGATAACTCCTGTGGAAGGCTTAGGAAATAGTTCTGAGCTTCCCACAAAAATATTTTCATCCCACGTTTTGTTTGCTCTGATGTAACCGCCCAATATTTTACATCTGGCCTTGGAACCTTCTCTTCCTGTTTCAAATGCTCCAGCAGCCACACACTTGCTTCCTTCACGGTAAAAAAAATGAATGCTTTGAAAAATCCAATGCTGAGATCGATTCTGAGTCCTCATTTGCAGTTTTGTGTCTTTTGTTGAGATCCGGGGCACGGACAGGAGCGACGCGAGGGAGCTGCACATCGCCTACCGGTACGGGGAGCACTACGACAGCGTCCGCAGGATCAACGACGACTCGGAGGCCCCGGCCTATCTTCGGATGGAGGTTGGTGGCTGTGACAGAATGAGCCAGCTGGGGGTGACAGAGCTGATGGATGGTTGATTTCCAGTCTCGTTTGGGATGGAGGGAGGAGCTGGGTCTCTGTGTCGCGCTGGGATAGCAGAGCCCTGAGGTGTTGCAGCTCAGGCTGCCCTGGGAGGGGCTGTGAAGGATTTCAGCCTCTGGGCTGGCAGTGAATCCAGAGCTGATGCTGTGATGTGGCTGTGTGGAATCAACCTCATCTAAATGACATCATTGTGCACCTCAAATGGACAAACAAAGGGAAGGGAGGAAAGAGCTGGAAATGCAACAGCTGGATGCAGTTGTCCTCTTCGTGTCTCCCTTTTTGATCTTGAGGAGTAATTGTGCTGTGCTTGAGGTTCTCTGCGCACAGCTGGGGTGTGGTATTAAAAAGAATCCATTTAAAAGCTTGTTTGTTGTGATTTGTGATGTTGTAGAGCACTGGAGTTTGTTCAGTAGTGCAGGAGATGTGAGAAGCTCTCAGTGGTGGTGGGAGTTAGTTTCCAGCAGGGTTTGACACAGGATGTTCCCCAGAAAAGCGTGCAATGATAATTACTTCTATTAGGATGTCAGATTTTTTTTTTGATTGCCTGCTTGCATGATCTGCTGGGCTTTGCTCTTCTTCAGATGCTTTGCAAGAACGATTCGAATAAGGCAGAGGAAGTGAAGGCACAGAGGGGCGACTCTGAAGATGAGACTGAAGGGGAGATGGAGGATGCTGTACAGAAAGTGTGCAGTGCAACCGGGTGTTCAGTGAGTATCGAGGAGCCTTTCTGTGCTTGATGTTCAAACCCCTTTACACATGAAAGCAGTCCTGGGAAAAATTCTAAAAAATGCTCATCTTGGACAAACTTGAGCACTGCGGCCATCAGGCAGGGTGCATCTCATCCTAGAACCGACCTTAAATGCAGGTGAAATACCTACTTTTTGTGGATGCCTAATGATTTTGGAAGGTTTGTCTTGCAGCTCTCAGAAAATTCACTTGGAAACAAATCCTGTAAGTTCTGAAATCCTCTGGGGGTACTGAAGATCCCAGAGAACTGGAAAATCTGTGACTCCTGGCTGTTGGCTCTGTGCAGATGCCAAGACGGGAACAGTGTATTCTTTTCTCCTGATACCTTCAGGAATTTAAGGTTTTCCCCGTCACCTTTTCAGAAATGAATCACAGACCAATTGAATGATCACAAAAGCAGCAGTTTCCTCTCAGTGGTGCCGGTGTTGTTAAGATAATTTAGGCCAGAGATTTTAAGTTCTTCAGTGTTCTCCTTCCCCTCTTGTGGACAGGACATCGATTTCGTGAGCCGCGTTCTGGAGGTGCAGGATTACAACGTGGAATCTGCAATATTTGCCATCTTGCAGGAGAAGGAAGGGGAAGGAATGGGTGAGTGCAGAGTTTGTCACCTTCAGGTGACCGTGACACTGGTGTTGGGGACAGCAGCAGGACAGGTGGGGTTTGTGTGCAGCCTTCGGTGCTCAGGGGGGTTGTTAGTGAGGGCAGCTTCCACCCAGCTTCCAAAAACTCCTGGATTTCTGGGAGAAGGAACTGGCAGGCAGCGTGACAGCTGCTGGGTGGAGCGTGTTTGAGGAAACCTCTGCTGTTGTAGGCACCGAGGAGCAGCAGGAGCCCCCGGGCAGGGACCAGAAATCCTGCAGCACAGCACTGTGGGAGGAGAACGGAACTGGTTCAAGGATCTTTGGAAATCAGAGCTTGCATCAAGGTGAAACGGAAAACAACAAGGGACAGGCTGGATCCGGGGAGGAGAACCGAGCCAGCAGAAACCCAAAGGTGTGTGAGGGGTTTGGCAGCAGCGTGAGCACCTTCAGTGGCTGGGGGATGCCTTACTCAGCAGCTCTCATCTCCTTTCAGTCAGAAAGAGCTGCTGCTCACTGCATTTTGTCACTGCTGCAGCTGTGACTCCCCTGCCACAAACATTTCCTGGTGACGTGCGGCCCTCTTCCCAAAACAGCTCGGAATAAAGCCCTGATAAATAGTTAGGAATGTCCTCTGGCAGCTGCTTGTCTCCTTTATTGCTTTTCCCCAGCTGAGCGGAACACGTGTGGTTTGACCTTTGTGTTTTCATCCTTCCCTTCCAGGTAGCCAAGAAACAAAGGAAGGAGCAGCAGCGGCTGGAGAAGAAGAAGCGGCAGGAGGAGAGGCACCGGCAGAAGGTCCTGGCCACCAGGAGGGACGGGGCAGACAGCAGGACAGAGACAGAGCCGGCCAACCACGTCACCCTGGTGAAGGCCATGGCAGCCCTAAACATCTGACTCAGTGCTCTGCTGAGAAAAGCAAATAAAACTGACAGAAAATCCCCCCGGGAGAATTTCCAGGCACTCGTGGTTATCATAAAATCCATCTCTGCCAGGATTGCCAAGCACAGGAGAACTTCCTCTCCCTTTGGGTGTGGGGAGGACAGCTGCTCGTTGGTTCTGCATCAACCTGTGGTGAGAAGAGTTGTTTGAGTTTAACAGGGAGTAGAGACTTGGGTCTATAATCTTGGAGTTGGAGGAAGGTGAGAACCTTTTCTTCACACAGCGGTGTCTGATTTGTTTTTTGACATCTCTTGATGTGCCTGGTTTGTTTTGGTTTGTTTCGGGTTTTTTTTTCTTTTATTTGGTTATGCTTGGAGGAGCTTTACTTTACCTTGCTGTCAGGGAAACCTTAACAAATCTCAACTCAGGAATATCTCTGGTGGATCTTTTTCTATTTAAATTTAAATAAAGTAACGGAACAGAGTCCCAGAATCCTTTCCAAAGCAAAGTGTGTCAGCCAGCACTGTCTCAAACACGACATTCCTCCTTCCTTTGTCAGGCAGGAATGCAGTGACAGGTTTTAATCTCACTAGAACTGCTGGGCTGGTTCAGAAGTGGTTAATACACGGAGGGAGATTGGGATTGCTGCATCCATGAGGTTTGGGATCAGCTCCTTTAAGCTGAGACCTGTAGGGGGAATAAAACCCACCCAAAACAATAATCCCAGGGGACTCCTGCGGCTGCAGAGCCCATTCAGCCGATCTGGTAAAATGGGACAGGAACAGGGATGAGATTTCTGGGGAGTGTTGTTACTTGGGCAGCTGGAATCTCATCCCCTCTGCCATATTCCAGAGTTTTTGGGCTACTCCAGGGCTTTAGTCCAAGCCAGGAGCTCGATAGGTGTTAGTGTCCAAATGAAATTAGTGTGGCCAAAGGACCAAGAGTCCTGGGAAGAAGCTTCCAAGCAGCAGTGATCCCCGGGAAACCTGCCTATTCCGCTTCATAAATCAAGCTTTTTTTTTTTCCAGGGCAGGATTTTTTTTCATCTTAAATTCCATTTTGCTGAGGTCACCGAGTAGGATGTGCAGCTTGACTCCTGTGACGGTTTCCACTGTAGGACTGAGAATTTGGATCGAGGTGAAAGGACTGGGGGACTCAGCCTTTGATTTGTGGCTCACGGTGGCTCAGCCCCACTCAGGTTTTCGGGCTTGTAACAAGCACTGAGCTTGAAGAAAGCACATGTGCACTTACAGGAGACACCTCAGCAGCCAGGGCGGAGGTGAAAGGGATTTTTTTAAAAGTAAGGAGTGTTGCATTTGAAAAATTTCTCTGTGTGCTTCCAAGTTTATAAATCAGCACGGAAACATAAATGGGGTTTTTTTTACTGAACTGCCAAGAACTGAGCTGGTACTTGGTGTGCTCTGCTGCTGTTACTTGAAGAATAAAAAGAAAGGAGCTCTCCTGGAAGGACTGGCAGTGCAGGAATTCCTTTTTCTCCAAGACAGTCATTTTTACAGTAGTGGAAAGAGGTGAGCCACAGCTTAGTGGGGAGAAAGTGCAATTCCTTCACTTGTGCTGAGCTGTGCCAGCTGTTAAGCCAGGCAGTGAATGTGTCACCTGTGCCCTGTCCTGTATTTGGGTCTGAAAGGCAGCTGTGTTCTGCGGGTTTGGAAAGGTAAGAGTTTGCACTTGTGCACTGTGGGTAAGAGTCTTGATCTTCATGAATTGGGGTTTTGTTCTCTGGAGCCAGAGCTGATAAGAAGTTGGTTGTTGCCTGGAGCCTGAGAGCTGTGAAGGGAGCTGGCTGGAGGCTGAGGAGGGAACTCAAACCTCACCCCGTCGTGCCCAGGATGAAAGGGGGGCTCTGCAACGGCAGCACAAACAGCAGAGCAGAGCCTGGCCTGCAGCTCGTGGCCTCTGACACCCGGAACCAAATCTGGGGCTGAAAATGCTTTAATTTCCAAGCGTAATATGATTAAAATAAACTCTTAATGTGCTGGGCTCATAAATCATGGCAAACCAGTCAAATTCCCTTTATCTTGCCAGGAAAGCTTTGTGCCTGCACGGCCATTCTGTGTCCAAAGACGTTAAAACTGATTTTGTGTGTTTCAGGGTTTTCCTGTTGAAATTTCCACCTTCCCAACGTATTTCTTTTCCTGGGGAATCTTTGTGGCACCATTCTTCCCAGGACTCAATTCACGCAGTGCATTTCTTTGTAAACAGGTCGTGGATTTTCCTGGGAGGCAGAAGGGAGGCCAGAAACGAGCAGAACGAGACCATGATTCATGCACGGCCTGTGTTTACTCCGTGGTGGGGCCGAGGACGGACAATGAGCCCTGGACATTCCCTGGGGGATGGAGGAGGATGACTGTTTGTTCTGAGCTGCTGGCTGACACATTTGAGGGTGTTTTGGCTGTTGCTGCCTCGGGGTCAGTGTCAGCCTCGCAAGGGCGAACACGCAGCAGGAGGAAGTAGAAAATCCGCTCTCCCTGCATCCTGTCTCCCACCATCATCCTCCCTGGACTTATTTTCCCCAATCCTGCCCCTGCAGGTCAGGAATTTGGTTGAACTGGAAGTTTTAAGCATTTAGGCAGGTTCTGGCTGAGCTCCATGAGCGTGTCTGGTTTTGGGAAGGGTTTTCTGCCCGTGCTGCTCCTGTCCCCTGTTCCCACTTGGCAGCTGCCTTCAGGGTTATCTCACAGCTTTGTGAGTCTCCGTGTCTGCAGAGCTTTGGGAGCTGCAGAAAGGGAGGGAAACTGGGCAGGAAGGAGGATCCAGAATGCAGTGTGGGATGAAAGGAGGACGGTTTGTGCTGGTGCTGAGCTGTGGGGTGGTTCCTTGGAGCTTCCTGGGTGAAGGCACCAGCCTCAGAGGGCAGCACTGGCTCTGTCTCAGCTCTCAGAATCCTTTAGTGGCTGGAGAAAATGAGAAGAAATTCGTGGTTTGGAGTTATGAAAACACCACATTTACTGTAGGAAGGTGAGGTAGGGGTGTTGATTGCAGTGAAACACAACAGGGTCAGGCAGGAGCCCCCAGCACTGAGGTGGAACTCAAAGAAATGACCCTTAAAACTCCTCTCATGTAGGCAGAACACATCTCCAGAGGCAGCATTGCAGCTGGAGGTGCCTCCATCGAGGCCCGGGGCTGTGGTACAACCAGCCCTGGTTTGTTAATTAGGGTTAATTTGGGGTCGTGCAGCTGCGGTGTGGGACGAGGTGGCTGCAGAGAGCAGCAGCCTGGGGAGATGTCGGTCTGCAAGAGCCACCCAAACCTCTGAGACCCCACCAGTGCACTCCTCTGTGCCTTCAGGGAGTGTTAATTGCTTAAACAATTAATTAATTAAACATTAGGAGTGGGATGGGGCTGGACTGAGGCTGAGCTCCTGGAGGGAAGCTGGGCTTGGAGCCTGCGCTGTGGCTGGGGTGCAGCAGCCACTTGCTGTTTCTGTGGTCATTTTTTTTCCTCGAGCTCTAAAGGTTTCCTGGTTGGCTGCTAAAATGTCACTTCTGGTCATTTTTAAAGAAAAACCATGTGCAGGAAGGAACATTTTCTTCAAAAAATCAGCCCTCAAGCTCCCTGCAGTTACCTACCCCTTCCACCACTGATTCCCGAAACACAACACTGGTCACAATTTACAAATTTCCTTTAAAAATACATCTTTATTTGCAGGGTTTACCTCGTTTTTATGAGTTATTTAACCACAGGGAGCAGGTTTTCCCTGCACCAAGGCTCTGGGGAGAGGTCCTGGGTGCTGCAGGGCTGTGCCAGGTCCTGTCTGGCCGCAGGGAAGGCAGAACCAGCCCAGATCCGATGGTTTCTGTCAGGTTTGGAGCCCCAGCCTGGCGGGTGTGCTCAGCAGGAGGGTGTCCTGCCCTTGCACTTGTAGTTGGGGTAATTGTCGTAGGATTTGCGGTAGCTACCGGCTGCCCTCTTGAAACAGTCGACCGCCTTCTTGTCGCACGCACAGGTCCTTTTCTGGCACGAATTCCCGGCTCCTGGAAGAAAATTGGGGGGATGAGGCGGGTGTGAGGGTCAGGGGGTGTTTTTGGACCGTCCCCTTGGTGTGCGCAGCCCCAGTGCTGAGTTTGGAGTGTCCCAGGTGGGTCAGGGGGTGTTTTTGGACCGTCCCCTTGGTGTGCACAGCCCCAGTGCTGAGTTTGGGGTGTCCCAGGTGGGTCAGGGGGTGTTTTTGGACCGTCCCCTTGGTGTGTGCAGCCCCAGTGCTGAGTTTGGGGTGTCCCAGGTGGGTCAGGGGGTGATTTTTGGATGGTCCCCTTGGTGTGCACAGCCCCAGTGCTGAGTTTGGGGTGTCCCAGGTGGTGTCACCTCTGTGGTGTGGAGCTGCCTGGCCCTGAAGGGAACACTTAATTCACTTTTTGTCTGATGTGTCTGTGGGTGCCTGGATCACTGGGATGGGCTTTGCTGTGGTCCATGGAACAATGAATTTGCTCCAAGGGAATCAGGGTTCTGTGCCAGGTCCGCATCCAGGACAGATCACCTCAAACCCTCTATGTTTGGCCTCTCGGGAAGGACAAAGCCCCTCCTCAGGGAAGTCTCCAAGCTCTAAACTTCACCATAATCCAGCAAACATTTATTTGCTTCATTCCTGGCACTTTTCCTGTATTTCCACCCCCTTCACTGTGAGTGGTTTCCAGGCTGGGATGGTCTGAGGGGGATCTTGGAGGACGAGTGTGGGTGGCTGTGCCTCCCTCCCCAGAGCTCGGCCCCCGCCCCGCTCTTACCGCAGGTGATTTGGTTCTTTCGGAAGGAGTATTTGTAGGTGACTATTTTGGGATTGCAGCTGGAGGAGGACACTTTCCTGTAGCAGCAGTCGTGGGCGTGACAGCACCTGCGGGCACGAGCACAGGGGACAGTTGGGACAATGCAGTGGAACATCATCAAGGTGCATCTTTCCTGTCAGCTGAACCTCCTAAAGAGACTTTGAGGACAAGTAAAAATTTTCTCATTGCTGTTGCCACCCCCAGCAGCAGGACCAGGATTCCCCTCGCTGTACCCGGGGAGGTGAGGAGGGCTGGGGACACCTCCCCAGGTGCCAGCGTACCTGTCGGTGGCATCCAGGGGCTGTTTGGAGCCCCCCGTGCCGCAGTAGCAGCCGTATCCGTTGTAGGCCAGCGGCGATTTCCCCGTCCTTTGCTTTATCATCACTCCAAACTGCGCCAAGTTGCAGCTGGCGAGGGCCAGCCCTAGGACTGGAGAAGGGGGGTTAGGAGCACTGGGAAAAGCAACCTCCCATCCGGCAAAAAATGAGGATTTCACCCTCCCCATCTGTCTGTGGACACGGCCTGGGGGCTTTCCCAGGGCTGGGGGCTGGCAGGGGGTACTCACGGAAGAGGAGCAGCGACAGGAGCCTCATGGTGGCGGTGGCAGCCCCGGGGTTCGGTGAGCCCCAGGTGCTGCTGCTCAAACCTTTTATGGCTCCTCAAGCGGGGCCCCTCCTCCGGAGAGGCCAGAGTGGGCAAATATTGACAATTGGCACTGCTGGAGGCCCGGCTGTGGGATGCCTTGTGCTGGTGGAGCTCCTGGCAGGGAGGTTTTGGATGGGTGGGGCAGCCTGGGGTCGAGCCCGTGCGTGGCTCTGGGTGTCTCAGCGTTCCCAGTGCTTCCCTGGGCAAAACGGGAGAACCTGAGGGAGAACAGGAACCACGTAGTGCAAGGTGTCCCTGCCCGTGGCAGGGGGTGGAATGAAATTGTCTGAGGAGTCTGTGATTCCATGGTTCACTTTCTCCCTGGGTGAGGTTTTTGATGTCTTGGCTAAAGATCACCATTCTGTGTCGCACTGTTTCCATCCTGACTTACCTGGGCAGGGAGAAAATGCAGCCAGTGCAAAGCATCCTCCACTTCCACCTTACCCGAGTGGGTGAGATGCAGCCTGGGGAGTGGAGGAAGATCCCACGGTCTCCAGAGTGGCTGTGGCTGGAGATCTCTATCAAGAAAACCACCACACGTGGCCTCTGCTCTGCTCTTTCTCAGTGCCCAGACGGCCCCTGCACACGGGGGTGCTCCTCATGTGTGCTGGTCACTGAGTTTGGCTCTCAAAACCCTCGTGGCATGCGGTGTGTGGTTCACCTTTATTTAGAAGCAAAATGAGGCAGTGGCAGGGAAGAAAAAATGCAAGTGGTGGTTGATGGAAGGCGGGGAAAAAAGAGGCTTCTTGCATCGTTCGCTCTAATTAAATTTGTTCTACTGAACAGTCATTTAGCAGATCTTTTCTGGCAGAGATTGCAGTTGCTCTGTGCTGCTTTTTGGGGAACCCCAGCATGGGCAGGCACAGGGAAGGAAATCCCCCAGGGCTGGTAGGGAAACTGAGACAAGGAACAAGGATGCGACTTGTGTGGGAATCAGAGATGCTGAGAAAAGGGAACTCGGCTCAGCAAAATCTCTTCCCCCTCTGCCATGGGCCCTTTGCCTCATCATCTCTCTGGGCTAATTGAAGTAGTCCCCTGGGACGGTGTTGGGTTAATTGGCTAAACCAGGATTTGCCGTAATTCAGGATTTTCCAAGCCCAGTTTTATCACAGGGCAATAAGGGATATTCGTGTCCATCAACCTGGCTGAGCTCCTGTGAAAGGCTCTCCCCCCCAGCCCCTCCACCTGTGGCAGGTTTGCAGGATCCCTTCCCCAAATGGGAAATAAACCCCCCCAAGCCAAATCCCTCCTGGGAAGATGTGGATTTTGTTCCATAGCGTGAAAACCACAACTTTTGCAGCCCGGTTATTGCAATGCTCCAAGGGGGTGCAGCGTCTGAGCCCAAACACCAGCACCTGGAGCTCTGCGTGAATGGATTTGTACAGCCGGGAAAATTCATGGATGGTGCAAATTCATCCAGAATTTACGAAGGGAGAGCATGATTCAGTTTATCCCAGCCTGCAAGGTGTCTGGTGAGGATTTGATCCTTGATTTATGCCCTGCAAACTTCAGCTGTTGGGCAAAGGGCTCCTTCCTCATCTCCCCCAGGATTCCACACGGCTGCAGGAGGAGGATGGTGGTTCCTGGTTCCTGGGGGCAGCTGGCAGAAGCATCGCTGATTTAAGGGCTGTTTCCTGGTGCCACTGATTTCAGCCATGGGACAGTCCAGGGTGGGAATTCCAGCTGGGGAAAGAGGTTTTGTTGCTGTTTCTGTGGCTTTGTTTCACCCTGAGGGGGTTTGGAGCACTGGGACCTGCCGGGGTCAACACCCTGGGGCCCAAAACCTGGGGATGCTGAAGGGGGGGAAGCAGCCACGGCCTGAACTGCCTTTTCCTAGGGGATGTGCTCAGGGTTGCTGCAGAATTGGGCCAAAACATTCTTTTCTGGTGAGAGCTCTGTTTTGCTCAGCACTGGGCGTGAGGCAAGCTCCCGGCCACCCTGTCACAGCAGATTGAGGGGATCGCAGAACATCCCGAGCTGGAAGGGACCCACGAGGATCATCCGACTCCCTCCCACGCCGTGGTGCCCGCCCCCAGCCCTCCCACCAGCCTCCGCTTCTCCATCTCTCAGAAAAACTGGAATTTTTCAGAGCCTGAAGGTTTAGAGCTAAGCTGGGGCAGGTCAGGGGTGAGCTGTGTCACCTCTCAGGTGTCATTTTTGTCACTTTGGGTGACTTCAGCAGGAAACCCCTCTGAGACGTGAGGGGCGGTCGCTGGGCTCAGCGGAGTCACGGCACGCTGGGAACCGCTGCTTTGGGCTCTCTGGTTTTATTTCGGAGCAACAGGAGAGGATTTGCTGTGAAGCAGGAAGCGGAGGGAGCGGACAGGCTGCCGAGGGGAGCGTTCCCCTCCCGCCCCTCGCCGGGACGAGGGGCAGGTGTCCACCCCTCCCTTGTTTTGCTGGGCTGGAACATCGCGTCAGCGCCGCTCCCCCTCCTCGCATCCCGTGACGCGACTTCACCGGAGGGTTGTTGTCCTCGCCTCGAAGCCAAAAAGCCCCGAGGAGGAGACTCGCCAGGGCTGGGAAGCGCTGCCGGCGCCGTCCCTTCGCGGATCAGCCCGGAGGTGGTTTCGCAAAAAGAGAATTTTTGCTTCAGCACCGCCCGGCTCGTCCCCGGCACTTGGCGCGGCGGCGGAGCTGAGCCCGGCACAGCCGCGCCGCCCGCTCGCACCTGCAGGCGCCGCGCTGGCACCACGTCCCCGACCCTGCGGGGACCGACAGCGCCCTGAGCCCTCCCCCGGGCACCCGGGGCCGCAGGGGCGCCACGAGAGAGGGCACGGTGCGGCAAGGGGCATCGCGAGGCGCGGGGAGAGCACTCACTGCAGGAGGGGATCCCTGCCCGGGGCACTGCCAGGGGCTGCGCGGGTCCCAGGCGGCACCGGCGCGCTGCCAGGCGGGCGTAGCAGCAGGCTCGGAGCAGGCAGCACCTGGGGACAAGGAGAGCCCGGCCTCGTCGGGAATGTGGCCGCGGCTGCCTCTGACCCACCCGGCACGGGCTCTGCGTCCTCCTGCTCCGCATCACCCGGCAGCCGCTCCTGCCAGCCCGTTCCCACGCCCAGCCGCTGCTCCCCCGCGCAATCCCTGCCCCATCCTGGCTTCAGGACCGTCCCCCTCCGCGGGTGCCACCCCACGGGCCGGGCAGCTGTCACTGGCACCGCCCTCCTGACCCCGCGATGGAACTGGGGTGAACGCTGCCTCGCTTCCCTGCTTCCCGGAAACCTGATTCCCTCCTGCTGCTGCCAAGCACCGGGTCTGCATTCTGCAAAGCTTCTGGGGGGCTGCTGGGGTTGTGCCGAGCCGCGGGGCTGCCCTGGGGCCAGCGTTAGCCCTCTGGGACCAGCGTTAGCCCTCGGGGACCAGCGTTAGCCCTCTGTACCGGTCCACTGAAGCCCTCGAGGTGCCCCATCCCGAGTAGCATCCGTGGGCAGTCAGGTTTCCTACGGTGCTTCCCTCGAGTCCCGGTGTGAACGCGCGTGGGTGCTTCCCGTGAGCTGTGAGCACACCTAGAGTGACCAGAAAATGGGATTTTTGTGTAAGTTATATGCAGAAATGAGGCCTGGGGAGGGAAGGAGGCTGTGCTGGGAGTCTCCCTGAGGAGTGCACAGGAGTTTGGGGATGAGTCTGTGGGTCGGGGATGCACTTACTGCAGGCAAACAGCATCGCCAGCGCCAGCAGGACCTTCATCTTCCGCTCACCTGGGCCTGGGAGGGGAAACAGAGGACAGGCTCAGCCGGGCAGTGTGGCCAGTTTGACAGGAGCTGCCGTGAGAAGCTTCCTCTGAAATTCCCCAAAATTTGGAGGGAGGAAGGCAACTGTGCCCCCCTCGCACCTGTGGTGCTGCCTCTTGGCCGAGAGCGAGTGGTTTCTGAAGCTGCCCCAGCACCTGAGCATCCCCCAGCTCCTGAGCATCCCCTGCCTCCTGTCCCAGCACCTGAGCATCCCCTGCCTCCTGTCCCAGCACCTGAGCACCCCCCAGCTCCTGAGC
>VYZT01057527.1:88607-105264 GCA_013400735.1 Pomatostomus ruficeps | reverse complement strand
CGGGCGCGGGGCAGGTGCGGGACCGGGACCGGGACCGGGACCGGGACCGGGAGCGGGTGAGGGACCGGAACCAGGGGAGAGACCGGGACCGAGTGAGGGACCGGGGGAGAGACCGGGAACAGGACCGGGTGAGGCACCGGGACCGGGTCTGGCCCCGGGGCCGTGGAGCCGTGCTGGAGGGCCGGGCTCTGCCCGCGGGGCTGCGCTCCTGGGGCCCGGCCACGGGCTCAGCCCCAGGCCCAGCTGTGGCACTGAGGGCTCTGCCCGGGGCTGTGCCTGCCCTCGCCGGGACAAGGGGCAGCGGGCAGGGACTGATGCCCAGGCGCTCCACCTGAACATGAGGAAGAACTGCTTTAAACACCTGGAACACATTGCCCAGAGAGGAATGTCCCTGGCTGGAGATATTCCAGACCCACCCGCACACAATCCTGTGCCCTGTAAGTGCTCCCTGTGCCCCGTGCCCTGGGCTGACCCTGCTGGAGCACGGAGGTGGCACCAGACGAGCTGCCACTGTCCCTTCCCCACAGGCCCAGCCTGTGATCCCGTGCTGTGGGTCAGGGGTGTGAAGTGCCCGCCCTGCCAGGCCCTGGGGTCGCTGTTTTGGGGGCACCTGTGGGCACAGCCCTCCCTGGCTGCGGTTCCCCATCCCACCCCTCACCAGAGGGGGTTCCAGTCTCTCCCCTCGAACATTCGCCGTCCTGGGGCGGCACAGACACTCGCGGGAGGGTCCCACCAGCGCTCCTGCCAGGCTGGTTGCTTGAGGGTTTATTTTTGGAAGCGGCAGCGTCACTGGGGATGTTTGTAAGCGCTCCCGTGCGCTTGGAAGTTCTGCCTCGGTGCGTTGTTGCCTTGGAGTTCATTTGTTAGCCCAAGGAAGGGGAGGCACAGCCCCCGGCCCCCCCGCAGGCTCCTGGGGAGCTGGGACGAGTCAGCCGGGCTCGTGTCCCTGTCCAGCCCCGCGGGTGGCTCAGCAGGGACAGGTCTGTCAGCCGGGGCTGGGCGCGGTGTGCCGGGACTCTGCCTTGGCCGTGCTGAGCCGGAGGAGAAATCGAGCGTTAAACAACAAACACATCGCTGGCAAAGCGCCCCAGGGGCTGCTCCCTCTGTTTGCTTGGTTGAGAATAGAGTCCCAGAAGGGTTTGGGTTGGAAGGGAACTTAAAAGACCATCTTGTTCTATCCCCTGTCATCGGCAGGGACACCTTCCACTGTCCCAGGCTGCTCCAAACCCCGTCCAGCCTGGCCTTGTGCACTGCCAGGGATCCAGGGGCAGCCACAGCTTCTCTGGGCACCCTGTGCCAGGGCCTCCCCACCCTCCCAGGGAACAATTTCATCCCAATATCCCATCCATCCCTGCCCTCTGGCAGTGGGAAGCCATTCCCCCTTGTCCTGGCACTCCATCCCTTGTCCACAGTCTCTCTCCATCTTTCCTGTCAGCTCTCTTCAGGCACTGGAAGGCCACAATTCGGTCACCCTGGAGCTTTCTCTCTCCAGGATGAACAATCCCAGTTCCCTCAGCCTTTCCTCCCAGCAGAGCTGCTCCATCCCTCTGATCATCCTGGAGCCTCCTCTGGACTCTCTCCAGCAGCTCCACGTCCTTCCCTTGCTGGGGACCCCCGAGCTGGCGGCAGCTCTGCAGGTCGTTCTCTTCATCCCTTCTCCAGCCAGGTGTGCCTGGGATTGCCCCAGCCCAGCTGTAAGGTTTTGCCCTTGGCTTTGCTGAATTCCTGAGGTTTGCACTGACCCACGCGCTGCTGGGGTGACAAACAGCAGCTGAGTGTGACTGTGCCATTTCTGGAGAACACCAAGCAATCCAAGGTGACCTTTTCTTTCCCCCCTTGATAAGTGCTGCCACAAAACCCACAGGAACTGAAGAGGAGGTTCCCCGTGGCACTTCCCAAAGAGGTTGTGACGCAGTGGTCGGGCTGCCTGTCCTGGAATAGCCGAGGCTCCGAGTGCAACTTCCTTGGGTAACACACAGCTGATGGTGGCTTCCTCCTCAGTGGAGGTTATGTCAGGATCATGGAATATCCTGAGCTGAAGGGACCCACAAGGGTCATCCAGTGCAACTCCTGGCCCTCGCCAGGACACCCCAACAATCCCACTCTGGACATCCCTGGGACTGTTGTCCAAAGGCTCCTGGAGCTCTGGCAGCCTCGGGGCTGGGACCATTCCTTGGGGAGCCTGGGCAGTGCTCCATGCCTCTCTGGGGAGGAACCTTTTCCTGATACCCAACCTAAACCCCCCTGAAAGAGCTCCAGCCATTCCCTCGGGTAAATCATTCTCTGTGAAGCAGCTTTGGTCACAGGAGAGTCAGAACAGGTTTCTTTGTGTTGAATCAGGGATTTTCCATCTCAGCGGTCTTGAGATATCTTTAAAATATGAAGTGTAGTCAGTCTTATCCCAAAAGCCACAATGGGAACAGAATCTGCCACTGCAGGAGCAGCGAAAAGGCCAGAGCTGTGCTCTGAGCTTCACTCTTCTCCTGCTTGCACTGACTTTCCAACTTCAGAAGAAATAAATTGATCTTTCCATCAAAACTTATGTTCAGTGGTGAAGGGCACAACTTCCCAAAGCTCTGGGTCAACTTTACACAATTCCTGCCAAAGCCAGTCCCTCCAAATAACGCATCTCCCCCCTCTGTGACTCAGCCCTTACAGGCTGCCCACACAGAGAAACCCCACGTTTGTTCTGTTTTTGGCTGACCCGCAGAGTCACAGGGAGAAGGAACTCTCCAGAACCTTCCTGGCCAGTTCCTGTAACTTTTCCCTCTGCTCCTGGCCGGCAGGTGCGATGGCCACAGCGGCTCTCCCGGACTCAGCACCAGCTCAGCTCCGCTTCCCTCCAGCCACAGCCACTCTGCCGTGGGCCAGCGCCGTCACCATGCACGTCACGAGGCCCAAATCTGCCAAGGGACGGAGGCGAAGCTTGAGCCACCCTCAGGGCACACAAGCCTGTCCGTGCCATGTGCCATCTTCCCCACCGGCAGCCCCTCCTCGGGAACCAGCGAACAGCCGGAGAGCACCACTCACAAAACCGGCGTTCCCACCTGCCCAGGTGTCTGCTGAGAAGATTCCAAAGCTCCTGCAGCAGGTGCCTTTGAAGACCTCCTCCTCCCTGAACAGGTACCGGGTGCTGCCCTCCATTGCGCGGAAGGGCGGAGGCAGCGACGCCGTGGAAGCGCTGGCTGAACGCACCGAGCGGCTGGAAGTGAGTGAGGGGCGGGAGGACGCTCCCAAAGCCACCAAGGCTCCCTCTGGAGAACAGGGATGTGCCAGCACGCTGCCAGGAGGTGACATTGCCCCTGGAGGGAGCTCACACGTGCACTGTGCCCCTGAGCAGCGGGGAAGGCAGGAGAGCCCTTGGATGCCCCCTGTACGCCCGGAGGAGCCGCGGGTGCTGCTCGCTGTCCGATCTCCCTCTGGGCAGAGGTTTGAGCACCACTTCAAGCCCTCCGACAGCCTCCAGACCGTCCTTGCTGTGGCAGGACAGAAACTGTTGGCCAACTACCAGCACTGCAGCGTTGAAACCATGGAGGTGCCCCGGAGGAGCTTCTCTGACCTTACCAAGTCCCTTCAGGACTGTGGGATCCTCCAGAAGTCTGTGCTGTGCATCCGCCAGGACGAGCAGCGCGATGCAGCCGATCTTTAGGCACACGGAGATGCTGTGGGTCATGCTGCTCAGTGAGATGCATTTTGCTTCTTCCAAAAAACTGAGAGTCTGATGCTTCCTGTGCCACCTTCTTCATCTTCCATCTCCCACAAAATCCCCGTGAAGCAGAGTTGTGGATGTGCCTTGAAATTGCATTTCAGATGCACAAACCTGATTTGTAGAGAGCAGCTCGTGTCACCTGTGCCATCACAAATTTCTGCCTCAGCGCCACCAACCTTCAGCCCTTTTTGGTTTGTTGAAGTTGCTGATGTTCTTTGAGAACTCAAGTTCTTAATACCTCTCCCCTTGTCCTTTTCTGTATTTTGGGAAGGGACCACTTCTCTGAACGCAGTAGCACCATTTGGGAAGGTAGAAACAGAACTGGTTTAGCTACAGGAGCACCTTCAGTCGCTTATCATTATCCTAAACATCTTCTCAAGAGTCTGAAAAGGAGATCAAACCCCAAAACCATCTGGAAACAACAGCAATAACACATCAATGGGTTATTCTGAAGTGTTAAATTGCAACACTGATTGTAAAATACCTGTGAGGGCTCAGGTCTTTCTGGGTAACCTCAGTCCAAGCTCTTAACTGTGACTAAATCATCTTTTTAAGAACAGATAATTATTATTTTGGCAGTCTTGGGGAGCAGCAGGATTTTCTCCTTAGTTTGCCTTCTCGTGTTCAGCTCGTGATCTGTAGGTAAGAACAGATGGGTGGTTAAGAAGGGATGTTACAGGTAATTCCATTTAACACCCTGACACTGAAGTGAGTTAGTCCAAGAAGCAAGTGCAGCTTTGGGAATTTTTAAATAAGGTGTCAATGGGATTTGACTGGGAGTTGGCTCAAGGAGTAACCCATCTTTTACTAAACCATCATTAAAAGGCTGGGTGGGTGACACGGCAGCTTTAGGTAAACACGAGGTGCTTGTGCTAAAAAAAGAGAAATTTCTAGTTTCTAATGGCATTTCAAAGGCAATAGTTTTAAATTCCTTTAAAAAATGGACCACTTGCCACACAGATGAGTGAGCTGAAATGTTTTGAGACAAACCCAGTTTATTTTGAAGCTCAGTGTAGCTGCCAAACCAACCCAGCACAGGAGCACGAACAGGAGCAGAAATGGTGCTGGCGCTGGCCACGAGTGTGGTACCTGATGCTGAAACAAATATTCACGGTCCAGCAGCTCTGTAAAACCAGAACCTGATGGAGCAGTGGCACCTGATGCTGGAACAAATATTCAGGGTGCAGCAGCTCTGTAGAACCAGTACCTGATGGAGCAGTGGCACCTGATGCTGGAACAAATATTCACGGTCCAGCAGCTCTGTAAAACCAGAACCTGATGGAGCAGTGGCACCGGCTGCTGTTGGTGATGGGAATCACTCAGCAGCAGCCCCAGATATCGAAACACACGGATGCCTTCACCAGAACCACAAAGTATTTCCCTTGTTTTCAGGAAAAGGCACCATTTTCCACGCTTCCTTCAGGTTTAGGTAGTTAATGCCCTTTCTCTGCCTGCTGTGTGTACTGTGTTACTCCTCCATTTCAGTGTTTCCACCATGTGTTAATAAAACCTTTTAGGCTGAAACTTGGGACTTCAAATCCTTTACGTGAGCTGAGGTTTATCCATCACCTGCTCTTCAGAAACCTTGAATTTGATGGCAAATACCTCAGGGGCGCAGGGAAAACACCTCTTGTCTCCCTCAGTTCTCCTTCTCTTCCCTTCAGAACCCTTCTGGAGAGGTTTCAGCAGCAACCCTGCACTGCGAGGAAGAACAATATTTATCTGACCTCATTTATTGGTGGCATCATTTAACAAACTTCTTTGTGGGAATCTTGTAAGAATTTCAGCTTTAAAATCCAGTCTGTCACAGGATGAGAAGGTCATAATATAAAACTTCTCAGGATTTTTGGCTGGGAATGTCCTTTCCTGAGGCTTTTAAACACCAACAAAGTATTCAAAGAAGAAGTCAGCAAAGGGATTGTTCAGTATGTGTTCTTTAATTCCAATTCAAAGTACATTAGAAACAGCACACAGGACCAGCAGCAGCTTCCATGACAATTCAACCCAATGCTCTGCTGTCACCAGGTCATTCAGCTGTACTAGGAAAGTAGGTGATTAAATCAAGTCTTCCACTCCACACGCAAGCACTCACTCACCTGCCACTTTAAATAGGATTCCAACAGAATAAAAATAGATACACCCCAGAATACAAAAAAGTTTAATTTTAAGCTGGTTTTTTTTTTTTTCTTCACTAAAGCCTTTATACAAATTGATAAAAGGGTGCACAATTTCCTAAAATTTTAGGTACATTTTAAATGAGCCTTTTTTTACTTGGTAAAAGGATCCATGTTCCTGTCTTTGAACAGAATAATGTGGCCAAAATCGCAAAGAAAACAATTCAGTTTAAATTTACAATTTATACATTTGTTTTTGACGTGATTCCCACACGGAGTAGCAGGCCCATGGCTGCTCATGCATGTCCCGTTTCCCCTCCCACAACAGAGCTGTGCACCCGAAGCTCTGGGTCAGGAGCCTGGGCTGGGGGGACACCCAGCACACAGGGGGTGTCACCCTTCCCTCTCCAGGAGCTGTCAATCCTTCCTTCCCCACGGGACACCCCGGGGCAGGGACCAATGACCTGTCTGCACTGTGGAGCACTTCCCACTTGCAATTTGGCTGAGCAATTTTAACTCCAAACTCTGGTGTACTGAAAAGTACTGGAACAGGTAAATTTGGTGTTCTAAGGGTAAATTTTTTTTTGGTCAATCCAGGCTGTCATGATTTTTTTTTTTTTTTTTTTTGTTCTTTTATTCCTGTATCTGATGGGTGAAGCCCAACAGCTCTGTACACGATCCACGCTGAGCTTCGCAGCACGGCGCGTTTAATCACAGGGTGAATTTAATTCACGGAGGTGAATTTAATCAGACAATTCGTTAGTACAGTTCCCTTCACGCTGCCCCTCCCACCCCACCCACCCACACCGTAGCCAGGTTAAACACTCGGGATGAGCTTCTGTAGTGTCACCACCACCCACGTCACCGAGAGCGGCCATCCCAACGAATCCAGGACAAAGGAAAAGAAAATGCTGCCCAGCAAAAGCGACACGGCACCTGTGTTTGCGAGCAGGAGCTACTGGAGACATCCTCAGGACAATTTACGTAAGGAAAAGCAGGGCAAATCCATCAGGAAGCCAGAAATGAGTCTTAAAGAGCTCAGGGGAGCGCCAAGAGAATGACATCCTAGTTTGTACAAGTTGAGTATTTAGCCAAAAACCAGCTGCCTTCTTTGGGGTTTTGGGGTTTTCTTTTTTTTTTTATTATTCTTTTCCTTATGTCCATTATATATTCAGCTGTTGAATTTAAACTGATCAGGTTAATGCTGCACATTATTCCAATTAAAGGCAACAATGTCTTTTTTTTCTTTTAAAATTTTAGATAATTCCATATTGCCTCTCTTTTGGCAAGCGTATTTCTCAGAATTCCGAAGATCATCCCATTTTAAGGCTAAACTAAGAAATGTTAAAAGCTTCTGTAAACATTTCCTCTTCCTCCCCGTAAGTTGCACAATTTGAAGTCCAACTGCAATTTTGAAAATGAGGTAATTTTTGTGTACTCATATCTTGAAGAGTCCTTTTCGGGACGAGCCGAGAGGCTGTGCCAATCCAAACGCTGATCCAATTGTAGTGGGAGAGCTTCCACAGCAGGGCACACACCAGTTCCAGCAGCTATTTCAGTTATTGATCTTCTCAATTTCATCCAAGTCGTCAGTATCCAATTTGTTGATCTTTTTGTCTAAGAAAGAAGATAAGTAAATCAGATTTTGTAACGCTGAGCAGAGAAGGGAACGCTGCTCTCCTCAGCTGGACTTGAGTTCTGGTTTATCAGGGAATGTTCAGTCAGGTTTTAAAAACACAAATTAAAACTGTTTCCTTTTATCAAACACCCATCTGAGTACTCCAGGGTTACCACCCCTGAAACATCCAAGGAGCCAGCAAACATAGCCTGATTTATTCTGCTCCTGTCACAATCCCAAGTGACACCACCCCAAACCCACCTGCTGTGCTCCCTGCCACCCGTTTAAAGCTCACCAAACACCCCTGAGACCCGCTCAGCATCAAATTCTGCAGCAATTGCTCAGTTCAGAGGAAGGAGAAGGCCTGGGGGTACGTACTGAAATGTTCCTGGATTCTGTTGAGAATGTTCATGCTGTGCTTGCTGTCCACCATGTTAATGGCCAGCCCTCGCTTGCCGAAGCGGCCGGTGCGGCCGATGCGGTGCAGGTAGGTCTCGTTGTCCGGATTCCCATCCTTGTCCACAGGAAGGTCAAAGTTGATGACAACAGAGACCTGCTCCACGTCGATCCCTGACAGAAAGAAAGCATCGGGTTACACAGCTTCACTTAAACCCTTTCAGAGCAGCAACGGCCTCCCCAGACCCTGAAAAGGAGATTTTCCACAATATCCTCACGGGGTACTTGGAAATAAAAATTATCGAGCTGTTGGAGCAGAGAATCCCACTGAAACAGACAAAAACACTTAAATATTTTGGAAATTCTACCAGCACTTAAATATTTTAGAAACTCTCCCCTCCTCTGCAAAGCTCTAAAGATCACTTGTTTTTTTCCAAATATGAGCCCGTCTTAATTGTTCTAGGATGTCAAATTACACCACAAATTCCTGCTGGGACAGTGAACTGGATTTTGCTGTTTTTCAATTTTCTGTACTCGGACACATGTTCACTGCAAACCCTGGAGGTCAGCAGCACAAGGTGCCGGATTCTCACAGGATGGACTTTTCCATCTCAAGCACCAGGAAGGAAACAAGGAATCTGTGTTTGCCATGCAGTGTAAGGACACGGATTCCTCCTGACTGGATCACTCGAGGGTCGGAGTTCTCCTGGCCAGGGCTCTGTGGTATCTCAGCCAGTGCCACTTCCAGCCCTCCCAGGGCTCTGTGTTCTCTCAGCCAGTGCCACTTCCAGCCCTCCCAGGGCTCTGTGTTCTCTCAGCCAGTGCCACTTCCAGCCCTCCCAGGGCTCTGTGTTCTCTCAGCAAGTGCCACTTCCAGCCCTCCCAGGGCTCTGTGTTCTCAGCCAGTGCCACTTCCAGCCCTCCCAGGGCTCTGTGTTCTCTCAGCAAGTGCCACTTCCAGCCCTCCCAGGGCTCTGTGTTCTCTCAGCAAGTGCCACTTCCAGCCCTCCCAGGGCTCTGTGTTATCTCAGCCAGTGCCACTTCCAGCCCTCCCAGGGCTCTGTGTTCTCTCAGCCAGTGCCACTTCCAGCCCTCCCTGGCCCCGCTCTGCCCGGTCCTACCTCTGGCACAGACGTTCGTGGTCACCAGCACCTTCTCCTTGCCCTCTCGGAAGCGCTCGATCACGGCAGCTCTCTGCTCCACCATCATCTCCCCGCTCAGCAAGGCCACCTGATGGCCTTCCCTGGACAGCTCCGCCGCCAGCCACCCCGCTGTCTTGCGAGTCTGCAACACACAGCCAGCCCCACATTGGGAAGGGGAAAGCAGCAATGAACCTCTCTGGGGGCCCACTGGGAGCTCGGTGGCTGCTCGGTTTTTGTCCCCATTACAAATTCTATCAGGAGGACAATGCACCTCTGCCACCACAGGAGCCCTGGATTAATAAAGGACTCGTTTTCTTCGTGCTCTGCTCCTCGGATTTCACTCTGCTGCAGACTGACACTGCACATGTACAATGAAAACTCATGAGAATTGTCACAAAACCACGACTACTTGGAAAATGGCAGGGTCAGACCTGAATGTAGCTGTGAAATCCCACAGAGGCTCTGCACAGCCTTGGATTAAACCGTTCCCAATTATGACACAGTTTTCTGAGCTCCAATTATGTTTTGAGACAGCCAAAAAGCAAATTGCTGCAGAAGATTCCGAATACTTTCATCCTGTCTGAGCTCACTTTCCCTGGCTGTTCTGTGCTGTCAACACTGATTTTTTCCCCTAAAAATTATTATGGTGGCTTCCAGGAAAAGAAAACAAAGCCTCAGTATGATTCACAGTGAGATCCCAGAGGTGTATCCTCAATTACCTGAGGGAAATGGAGTCCCAGGAACAGCTCTGTATCAGCTACAGAAGCAAACACTTCCCAATCCCTCATTCTGCCCTATTTTTATCCATTTTCCAACCCCATTTTGTTTTTTCAGTAGTTCAGAGTTTTGGAAAAATGTGCATTACTCTGACCTTTGCTTCAGAGAACTTCAGGGATAACAATGACCATTCAGGAATAAATAAAAAAGTCCAAAGTTGTCTCCTGGATGGACAAACCCAGAGAATCCAACCAGCCAGCACTAACATGGCTTTCAGGATTTCACTCCAAGACGGAGCCAGAGAAGCCAGAAAGGGCAATTTTGTTCTCAGTTTCTTTCTGGGAATTGTGTCTGGTGTGGTTTTGGCCCTAGCAGACATGGAGGGGGTCACTGGGACTGGCCTGGGAGCACTCACGTGGCAGAAGATCATGGCCTGGGCGATGGTGATGGCGCCGTAGATGTTACACAGAGCCCGGAACTTCTCATCTCTGTTGTTGCACAGAACGTAATACTGCTTGATGGTGTCCAGGGTCTCCTCCTCGCGCTTCAGTTTGATGATGTTTGGGTCAGGAACGACTTTCTGAGCAAACTTCCACACAGAATCCTCGAAAGTGGCTGAAAACAGGAGCATCTGGCAGTCCCTGGGCAGCATTCTGAAAGAGAGAGAGAAATAAATAGGGAGGGTTCCCACACAACTCTGTCATCTCCTGGTATCCTGATGGAATTCATGCTATGGGCAAAGGAGAACCATAACCCTGGCATCAGTTATTCCAGTTGCTGGAAAGACTGAAACCAATCTTACCCACCCATGATCCACCTTATTTCATCCACCAATCCTATCCACCTCATGGACCACAGGCATCCAGAGTTGCCTTCTTAAACAGGAATAAACCCTGCTCCAGGGACAGGATTTTTATGCTGGGAGGAAATGAAACTGCTTGTCATCCCCTGACACTGTGCCCCTATTAACCACCTGGACTGGAGCCAATCTGTCACTGAAATCTTGGTGCTGCACCGGTGAGGACGCCGGTCCCGAGCGCAGCCCCGCTGTCCCCGTGGGACCTGTCCTACCTCTGAATGCGGATGCTCTGGTCCTGGTGGCCCTGGGTGGCGATCATCACATCCGCCTCGTCCAGCACGAACACCTTGATCTTCTTGGGATCTATGAATTTCAGTTTGGAACACCAGTCCAGCACGGTGCCGGGCGTGCCGATCACGATCTGCTCCGAGATCTTCTGCCCTCTCTCCACTGCCAAGACAGAAGGAAGGGCAGCTCTAGGGTGGCTGTGCAGGCAGGGAAATGCTCCAGCCCTCTCTGACCCAGCTCTTTCACCACCTGACTGCTCTGGTGCACCTGAGGAGCACCATTCCCTCACTCCTGCTTGTGGAGCTGCCCCTTACTCACGTTTGTTGCCTCGGACAGCGTACGCGAGTTTCAGCTCCGGGTAGAAGTTCCCCATCTGTTCGATCACTTTTCCTGTTTGAAGTGCCAGCTCGTATGTCGGGGAAAGGCACAAACACTGGAGGAGCAGAAGGATAACGAGTGAGATGATCAACATCCACTATCACACTTGTTTTTTAAAATCCTTGCTGAAGTTTTCTTCAAGATGAACGTGCAAGTGGCTGAACAGTTTCTCAACCATCCCATGAGGAAACTGGATTAAAAAAGTTCCTCTCCAGGCATTGTCTGCTCTGTTGTCAGTTATCTTCTCTTCCACCCCAAACCCACTTATCCAACCCCCTTCAGGCTGCACTGTTTCTCTGATTTAAGTCCCCCCAGAAAGATTTAACTCCTCACAGAGCAGTGGCATCCTGTGTGATGCACAGGAAGGACTGACAGGAATAAGCTTTGAGTGAAACCCACATCTTGTGCACTGAAGGCATTGTGATAAACCCCCAAACCTCCACCCCCTTTAAGCAGTTTAAAGAAACAACACCATGGCTCCATCAAGCCAGGAATTTACACTGAAGGCCTCCCAGCAGCCCAGGCTCTTCACTAGATGGCACTGCACCACCAGGGAACACCCCGAACCGGCCACATCCCACAAACTTTACCTGTGGATACTTGTTCCCAGGCTCAACCCTGCTGAGCATGGCCAGGACGAAGGCAGCTGTCTTGCCAGTACCAGACTGCGACTGTGCGATGAGGTTCTGCGGGCTGCGGGCACAGCAGGCACAGCTCAGAGGGTGAAGCATTAGAATCCTGTCACCTTTACCCCTGCTCTGGATCCATGGCCAACCCCACCAGCTCCACGGGGCAGGAATCACTTCCCGCCCAACTCTCTCCTCCAGCGTTTCTCAGTTATGAAGACTTGGAAGGAGGATTGCGGTTCTCTCTCAGGAATTTCCCATTTCACACATCCTCCCCAGTGTCTCAGCACCTCACACATTCCAGCTCAGGGTTGTGGAGAAGAAAACCAGCACCTCAGCTACTCCCACCCACTCAGGATTTCTGAGCTATTTCGTGTTATTTCTTCCCAAACTAATGAGGAAAATGGGAATGATCTCCCAAACACCACAGCACTGCATGCTCAGTACCAGCCCTAGGAAAAGGACAAATCCAGAGCTGCTGTCACATAGTTAACAACCACAGAAACATCAGAACCTTTTCTCCATTCCCTGAGAGTTTCTCCGTCACCCTCCTCCCATCCAAAACTCAGGAGCAGCACACTAAACCTTTCAAACCCTTCTGTTCTGGTAGGGAGCAGGAAGAAAGTGCACATACGGTTCAGCAAGCATCATGGGCAGGGCATTCTCTTGGATCTTGGATGGTCTGTTGAAGCCCATGGCATAGACTCCTTGCAAGAGCTGTGGCTTCCTGAAAAGAGACATTTTTATATCGTGACCTATTCAAGTCATTCAGTTTTCAATTGTGTACAAAAAGGTGAGAAAAACCCTCGAGAAGATGACCTAGAGCTGTCCCTGCTACAATCCCACCCCTGAAACAACTACGGTCAGCATCTGGAAGCTGCAAGGGACAGCAAAACCCCTGGATTGAGTAAGTCAGCCTGCCTGTCCCAGCTCCAGGGCAAAGCCCGTGTCTAAGGCCAGCACTGCTCGTTCCAAAGCAGCTTTTCAGACAACCCAGGAATCCCAGAGCAGAAAGCGTTAATCCCGTCCTTCAGGCCAATCCCATTTCCTCAGCCATGCCTAATCTGGGTGCCAGAATTGTCACTCCTCGATGATGCAAACACGGGACACAGCGATCTCCGTAGGTGAGGAACAGGACGAAAGGATCATGAGACCATTGCAAGGACTTCAGTGTGGATCCTGTAACGCAACCGAGTGATGCTGGCTCAGGTAAATGACTGCTAATTAGCTCAGTTTGCTGTGACTGCACCTCGTGACCTGCGGGTGCACGCCAGCCCTCACACCCAGAACTGCGTGGTGACACTGCTGGCAGCAAACTCTCATCCACTGCGTTCTCTTGAGGGAGCTTTCTACTCTCAGCAGACACCTGTGCAGACAAGGCGACCCCAGCACAACCCAAATCCAGGTTACAGTGCTGGAAACTCCCGGCTGATGACCCCCAAGTGCTCCCTGGATGCTGTGAGTGCTCTCAGGAGGGCTCTCCTTTCAAAGCAGGTTCCAGGTCTCCTGCCCACGTTTCCCAGTGCAGTAACTTCCTATTCAGCACAACGTGCTTTCGCAAAAATCCCGTATTACTTTCCATGGCTGGAACAAAAGCTCTTTGAAAACGTAACCTTGTGCTGCTCCAAGCAAGGACAGACAAAGCCCAACTCTGCACCAGTTGCCAAGGATACCCCGAGTCATAACAAAATGAAGACTCAATTAGGCTGGCTGTCCCTGTCATTAACTCCCCGGGATTGTTTGCCTTTTGAAACACAGGAATTAGTCTAACAGGCACTGCAGGACCTCGGCTTCTTTATGCAGACACTCAACCACCAACACTAACAAAGCAAAACATCTCATGGGGAGAAGGCTCCTCAGCTCCCATTTCCCCGTGGAGGTTGTAGAGCCACAAACCTGAGATGAATGTGAGCACAACAACCCCAACAGGACACTCTTCAGCTCATTAACATATCTAGATATCTACATAACATCCATCAATCATGTTTTAAATACAATTATCATCACCTGAAAGCTGCCCTGGTAGAAGCTTTCAACGGGAAGGGTCAGAAAATACTGGTCTCTCCAGTACATAAATCCAGTATTGCTGGGAAAGAGAAGCTTTTCCCTTTGTGCTGTTCGCTGCTGCTGTTTCAGATGGAAACCCCCACCAGGCACCCAGATAAACCAACTCTCCCTGCATTTCAATAATACAAATGCTGCACTCATTTATTAATGACAGGTTGGCAGTAACCTGAAACACAAACCCACGTACTTTTAAGTGGTTTCTCCTACGCAACTAGGGAGTTTTTAAGGACACGAGGAGAGGTTCCAACTACCTGCTGGGCTCCAAGCTCACATCTGCTCTCCCTGAGTTTAAAACCCACAACAAACTGAAAAACACAGTTCTAAGGGAGCCTATTTAATGTATCTGATGCCAGGATTTCACAGCTCCACGCAGAGAAGGCTCTGGCTCATCCCAGCAGGCACTTACAGGCGCAGCTCCTCGAAAGACTTGACCGAGTAGAGGGGTGAGGTGGGGTCCCTCTGCAGCACCTCCACCTGATTCGTGGTGTCAACCAGGTTGCTGCGGATCAGCTTGTTCAGCAAGGACTGGGCAGCTCTGTCCTCTGGGAAAGGGGGTGGAAAACACAAACCCATCAGTCACAGCCTGTTCCAGGTGGTGCTCCCACTGAAATGCTGAGCCAGCTAAAAGGGACAAAATCCCTCCAAATGCTGAAATCCTTCTATAGAGTGTAATGGCTTGAAGAGCCCAAACTTCCTGGGTGAGACATCAAGAGATCCCAGAGATTCCCCCATTTAATACCCAGGAAGACAAACCAAGCGAGCACTGCTCGAAGGGGGACTTTAACAGATCCCGATCTCTGCTTACTTAAGATTATTTTAGCTTAGCATCTACCTGGGACAGGATAAGGCCTCCTCAACCCTCACTCTGACACGTGGGCAGACACCTCTTAGGGTTTTATTTTCAAGGGAAGTTTGAGGATAAACGGTACTTTAAAAGATTTCAGAGCTGAAACACAAGGACTGAGGACAAGGGAGACCCAAACGAGGCTAAACTGCTGCACTCTGGGGTTTTGCTACTGAATCTGTCTCCTAAAACCACCTTCTGAAAGATTTCGAGCCGTTACCCACCTCTGAACAGGCACTGCATAATCGCAACTGGTTGGTTGCTACAGCAATCCCAGCTCCAGGTTATCCAACTGCTCCTGTCTCCAGTCCTGCCTTGAGGACACTGCTATCCCCTTATTCCTCTCCACTCTAATCCAGGAGTCTCCCAAGTTATTACAGGACACAATGCCTTTAAAAGGGTTATGGAGGAAGGACATGTCTTACAGTTAAGTCCTTGGGGCAGGATACAAGATCAGCGGTCCTGAGACACAAGGCAGACTTACTTTAAGTATAAATTAAATCGGTATTATTATAATTAATAATTATATTCAATTAATTTCCTCGCCAGAGGGGTTTTTTTCAGGAAGGCACTTACCCTTCTCCTCATCCTCCGTCTTCTCCACATTGTCATCTGCCTTGACAACGGCACCTGAATGGGAACAGGTTTGGGGGGCACAGGTGAGGTCAGGCCCCAGGGACAGCCCACACCCCCAGAGCTGTGGAATATCCTGGGAAAAGCCACAAAACAGCTCATTTTCCTGAGGAGAACTGCCCTGCTCCACTGCTGTGCAGAGGAAACCCCAGCTCCAGCTCCAGGTGGGGTTTAGCAACCACACCAACGGATTTCGCTCACACAGCTCCCTGAAGACACCAAAATGTTCAGTCTGTGCTGCTGCTTAATCTCAGCTCTTCTGGAATTCCATGATTTATCAGGAATTCACTTTGGCAGCAGCACTCTGAACCCCACCAGGGAATCATTCCACCCTTTCCAAGCCCGTCTGAGCAGCTGGGACTCACCATTGGCATCTGGTTTGGTTTTTTCATCCTTCAGGTGTAAAGTGCTCAGCTGGAAATGAGGAAAAACACAAAATCAGAGAAATTCAAAGGTTTCCTTTATTCTAATCCCAGCCAGGAAAACCTGAGCTTTGGATTGATCAAGTATTGCACAAACCCTGCTCAACTGGATGAAGATACAAGAGAAACTCGATTTTAAGAGTTTTAACACAACTGTTCCTAAGCAAAAGTTCTAACAGAGATACCGGTTTTTCTAAGCTGTAATGACAACACAGAGAAGGGGCTGTTTTCTGTCCACTCCCTCACAGCCCTGCTGATGGAAAATGGGAGCAAATGAGCTTTCCAGGATGGAAACAGGACTGACACACAGCCCTGGCCGGCACAAGCTGCCCCAGGATGAGTTCGTTTCACCACCTGAGGTGTCAGGGAGAGCAGCCCCGAGGCTCTTCCCCACATCCACGGGCTCAGTGAGTGTCCTGTGCCCAAGCACAGCGGTTCAGCAGCTCAGAAAAAATACAAAACTTTTTTTTTTTTGAGGCATGAAGTTACACATTTTCATTAAAAAACACGAAAGAGGGATTTTTTTTGGATGCTGGAAGAGAGGGTGGAGACAGTGCCTGAAGCGCTGCAGTGTCTGGATGGAGGTAGAGGGGGACGGCAGGGACGTCTTTGCCCTTTGGATACGCAAAAAACGGATGAAGGCGAAGACATTGAAAAGAATATTGGTAAGTAAACAAAAAAAAATTTAAAAAAAAAAAAAAACGGGGGTTTTGCTTATAAAGGAAGAGCCCAAGCCCAGGGACAACCCGACACCCCGGGCCCTCCCTGCCCCCACGGCAGAAAATGGGGCGAAAAAGGCTTTTCCGCGCTCGCTGTTTGCTGTGAGGGGGCGGCGGCGGGGGCCGCGCGGCCCGGGGGACCCCGCACCGCCGGGCCGGGACGGGCCGGGCCATCCCGAGCCCCC
>VYZT01057527.1:43129-88337 GCA_013400735.1 Pomatostomus ruficeps | reverse complement strand
CGGGGTCTGAGGTGTGGGGAGATGGACAGGGTGTGGGGTGGGGCTGTGACCCCTCTGTGGTGTGGGGCTGTGACCCCTCTGTGGGGCTGTGACCATTGTGCAGTCTATGGGGCTGTGAGCCCTGTGTAGGGTGGGGCTGTGACCCCTCTCTGTGCCCTCTCTGGGGCTGTGAGCCCTGTGTGTTGTGGGGCTGTGAGTCCTCTGTGGTGTGGGGCTATGGTCCCTCTGTGGAGTGGGACTGTGAGCCCTTTGGCCTCTGTGGGGCTGTGAGCCCTGTGTGGTGTGGGGCTATGGTCCCTCTGTGGAGTGGGACTGTGAGCCCTTTGCCCTCTGTGGGGCTGTGAGCCCTGTGTGGTGTGGGGCTGTGTCCCCTGTGCAGTCTGTGGGGCTGTGACCCTTCTGTGGTGTGGGGCTGTGAGCCCTGTGTGGGGTGAGGCTGTGACCCCTGTGTGGGGCTGGGATCCCTCTGTGGTGTGGGGCTGGGATCCCTCTGTGGTGTGGGGCTGGGATCCCTCTGTGGTGTGGGGCTGTGAGCCCTGTGTGGGGTGAGGCTGTGACCCCTGTGCCCTCTGTCAGGCTGTCACCCCTCTATGGTGTGAGACTGTAACCCCTGTGCCGTCTGTCGGCCTAGGGCCCCTCTGTGGTGTGGGGCTGTGAGCCCTGTGCCCTCTGTGGGGCTGTGACCCCTCTGTGGTGTGGGGCTGTGACCCCTGTGTGATGTGGGGCTGGACAGTCAGGTCCCCTGTATGTTGAAGGGCCCAGCACCATAACCTGAGTGCTGTGGGGCTGAGATCAGGACCCCTGTACGATGTGGGGGTCTGGGGGTCAGCCTGTGTCTCGCGTGATGTGGGGCTCAGTCCCCTGTATGACGAGGACCTCCCTGGGGGTCAGGCTCCCCCATATGGTTTGGGGCTGGGGCTGTGTCCCTGCCTGGTTTGGGGCTGGGGCTGTGTCCCTGCCTGGTTTGGGGCTGGGGCTGTGTCCCTGCCTGATTTGGGGCTGGGGGTCAGGCCCTGCTGTCCTATCCGGTGTGGGGCTGGAGCTGCTGTTTCCCATGGAACGGAGCCCCTTTGGGGCCCGGGGCTGGGGGAACATCACGCAGACACCGTGATATTTGTGAGGGAACCGCAGCTCCGTCTGTGGAGCAGGGATGGAGGTGAAAACAAGGTTGTGGGATGAGTCATGGGGGTGTACAAGTGGCAGGAGCTGGAAGAGTCATTTCCGTCCTGTCTCCTGCTGGAGGGCAGGAGCCCTCCTTATCAGACTTGTTCTTTAAAGGTCCTGGACTAAAGAGAAGTAAAAGGGAAAGTAGAAAGGAAAGAAATGCAGGAATATTTCCTCGCTGGGCTGTTATTCCCTTCCTTGAATCCCGTTTGAAGGAGCAGCTCTCAAGGAGGGTCTGAATTTGTGTTTTTATTCCATGCAGCAGAACCGGTAAAATGGCCAAGCCTGCAGGCATCAGCCATAAGTTCCCAAACCAGGGATTATTTCCCTGTCTCGGTATTCCCCCTCCCCTTTCGTGGAGTCACTTCATTTGTTCCCACAGCCTCACCTTCCATCTGAGCTTTTATTTTTTTCTGTGCTGAGAAATCTCGCCCAGGCGGGGCTGGACCCTTCACTATTGCTCTTCACACCAACTGGGGGTCATTTTTTCCTTAAAACTAAACCCCGTCGTTATCAAATATTATCACTGGATGCTTTTCCATCTAATTCAGTTTCCTGCTTGGAGGTGGTAGCCCCGTGTCCCTCAATCTGTCGGGATCCCTCCCCAGCCCCACACGGGAAGTTTGGGGTCTGGCAGCTTTATTCATGGAGGTGACATCACGGCTTTTTTTTTTCCATGGCAACAGGAGGATGCTGAACATCAGAGCTGAACGCGAGGGGATTTCCAATGGGAACAGAGCAGGCAGCCAAAGGCAAGTCTGAGACATTAATTAGTTAATTAGGGTAAAAAATAAAGATGAATGTGGGAAGTCCCAGAGGCTGACAGGCTCGTGCTTCCCAATTTAATGTTTTCTTGCAGACACACCTCCCGTAAGCATATTTAATTGGGATTAGTCCCATTTTAGAGAAGGGAAAACAGAGGCAGTGAGAAGACAGCTGTGGTCAGGCAACATTGGCTGGGGGCAGATCCTTCCAGTTCCTCCTTTCTGCTCCTTGACCTTGGCTGCAATAAATGCTTGGGATTTTTAGGGCTGTGAAACCTGTCAGTGAGGTGTTTCTCTGTTCTGTCCATGAGGAAGGACTTTTCTCCTCAGCCTCTGGAGCAGGGATGGGCTCCTGGAGCTGTGGGTTTCCTGTGGGTTCTGTGCAGGGTCCTTGATTTTTCTGGATAGAATTACATATTTATTCATTTAAACATGAAATAAATATTCAGATTCATTTAAATAAATGCTCAATTCCCCTCACCAGCAGACTTTGGCTGTGCTGCAATGAGAGATCTCACAAAGGTGGAGGTTGGACGGTGGAATTTCATTGGAATTATCTGTGATCCTTACACACCAAACAGGTCAGAGCCTTCCTTGCCCACACACAAACCTTCTGCAAGGAGAGGAAGAGGAGGAGGAACAAAAGGAGGAGAAGAGGAAGAAGAACAAAAGGAGGAGAAGAAGGAGGAGGAAGAGGAGGAGGAGGCAGTCCCTGCCCAGTCCCATGCCATCACTTTTCATCATCACCATCTCCCACCAGGGTGATGATTTGTTTCTTCAGAGCTTTCCAGGCTGAGGAAAATGGCATTTACATACAGAGCACGCATGGAGATCCTGGGAAGTGTTCGTTGCTGTCCATCCAGCAGGAGATTTGGTTCAGTATTTGTTTTTCTGTTCTTTTTTTCAGTTTTGACCCTGTCTCAATCTCCCAGTGCAAGAGCACCACACTTGCACACTGGAGCTGGATGAGGAGCCTGGGAAGCCTGTCCTGTGCTTGGCCAGTGCCAGAATGCCCCCAGGCATGAACCAGGACTGGAAATTCTCCTCTGGGGTGCTTAGAGAGACCTGGGCCCAACTGGGTAAAGCCACAAGCCTGGAGATGGCACTTAGGTGACCTCAAATGCTATTTTTAGCTTGTCCCCTCCCCAATTTTGCCTCATTTACACCCATCCAGCTCCCCACAGCT
The DNA here is from genome assembly GCA_013400735.1 of Pomatostomus ruficeps. Lineage (NCBI taxonomy): Eukaryota > Metazoa > Chordata > Aves > Passeriformes > Timaliidae > Pomatostomus > Pomatostomus ruficeps. Next base: position 85,223 of record VYZT01057527.1, on the reverse strand, counting down.
GCTCCCTGGGAGGGGCTGGCCCTCATCGATGGGGTATCCTGGGCAAAGCCAACCTGAGGAGGAACAAACTCCAGCTGGAGGCCCATGAGCTGGTTTGGGCAGCACTTTTGAACCCCTCACTGATGCCTGTGGTGATGCAGCTTCACCATCAGCACTAAATATTTATTCCCCCCAAAACAACTCTGTCTGTGTCCTCCTGAGGTCTCACACTCGCCTCATCCACCATGTCAGATGCTGCTTTATCTTCTAAACAAACACCCCGCTGCTTCCACGTTTGTTGGTTTGAATCCCAGGATTTCTCCTGACATATGTTATTTTCTTCCCAGAAGCCACAAGCCGTGGTAAACAAACATTTACAGGCGCTGAGAACACAGGGCATGGGTTTCTCCCTGGCTGACTTATTTGTCTGGCAAGAACCATAAATTCTGGAGGTTTGGGGCTGCAGTCAGCCCTGGGAGCTGGGCTTAAAATCTCGAACAGGCATTTGTTTATGGAGTTTCTTGTCATTTCCTCTAAAGCACGTTGTTCTTGGGGAACAGGATGGGTCATGAGGGATGCCACAGGTCTGGTCACCCCGATGCTGCAGTGTGGATGTGTCCTTGGACACCGGGGGAGAAGGGGGAGCTTTACCCTCTGTGTGCTCTGACCCAGCTCGGTGCCCAGCTCTGCTCTGGGACAATTCCCAAATCTGTGCCCTTCCCGAATCTGTGTCCCTCCAGCTGCCTCAGTTTCCCTTTCCTGCAAGTTGTTTTTCCTGGGTTTAAGTTGCTCAGGGCAGGGACTGTATCCCACCAAGGACATCCCTCTGTGACAGCGTTGCTCCCGTGGGGAGGGTCCTTCTGGACCCCCATGGTTGAGGGGCTTTGGGTGTTCCTGGGGGAGAGGGTGGTCGAGCTGAGATGGGAATGGGAGCAACAGCAAGGGTGGAAGAGAGATCCAGCCTAGGGCTGCAGAGGAGGCCGGTGAGGAGTGATGCATCCTGATTTTGGGGGGCTTTAGGATGATTTCCTTCCTTTGAAAGAGGAAGGGGACGGCAGAGGTGAATGCGGTGGGTTCTTCCCCTCCCAGCAGCTGCTGCGGAAAATCCCCAGGAGACAAATCATGGGGATGGGAAAGGGGAGTTCGCAGCCTGTTTTTTCCACCAGGCTGCCCAGCTCGGGGACATCTCCTCCGCCCGGGTGGGCTTCGCCCCTCGCCCTTTCCCTCCCCTGCAGCCGCCGGGCGCAGGAGGAGAGCGAAGGGAGGGGGAACCGCCGGGGTGTTCGGGGAGATTGTCATGGTTACGTCCCCAGCAAAACAAATGGCTCCAGTGGGTGATGATGATGATGGTGATGGTCACCCAGACAGCTCCGGACACTTTGAGACAGCGGTGGGGAGCGAGAGATCCACCCTGGGGATCCAGAAGCCGCCCCTCCCAGGGGAGCCAGACACCCTCCCGGCTCCGGGCAGAGCCTCCCCGCCGGGGCACATGTTGCTGCAGCCGGTTCGGTAAGAGCCTTCCTCGCTCCCCCGGGACCCCCCCGGAGTCCCCGGTTTCCCCCAGCGCCCCCGGTTTCCCCCAGCGCCGCTGCCCGCTGGGGAGGGTCCGGGGGGTGATGCCACCGGTTGCTGAGGTGGCTGGTGGTGCAGCGCTCCCCCACCCCAAGCCCCGGCGCTTGCTCCTCTCCCTCTCTCCCTCCCTTTCCCTCTCTCCTCATCTCCCTCTCTCCCTGTCTTCCAGAGACAAAAGCGCTCCGCAGCCGTGCCTGTCGCCTTCGGGATTCCTCCTGCCCCTCCTGCCCCCCAGCCCAGCCACAGAGGGGCTGGAAGAGTGGGTGAAGTTGCTCCAACCCCCCCATCCCCTTCTTCCTTCTCCTCCTCCTCTCTCCCAGGAAAGGTAAGAAAAGCAGTGGCTACTCTCCAGTTGCTCCTGCACCTTTTTAGCTCCGCAGGGGTGGGTGTGAGGGGTGTGTGTGTGTGTCACTTCCCAAGGCTGTGCACGATCCCAGCACAAAGCCGCTCACTGAAGAAATCCCTGTCATAATATTTCTGCAGGCACAAGCCCACACTTTGCAAGCTGCTGCTTCCCAGCCTTGCCTTTTTCCCAGCTGGATGGCGAGTCCCGGAACATCCCATCCCTCCCCAAAAATCGTACAGACATTGGTAGTGAGTGTCTCTGTCTCCGTGCGGGCAGAGGACAGGGATGGATGGGGGGATGATGCTGCAAGTGAGGGGCTGTTGCTGTCCTGGGCAGCCGAGTGGGATAACCCGTCTGTGGACACATTGCTCGGGAAGGAGGAGTGACCTTGGCGGGGTGAGGGGGGCTGATCCCCCCGAGAAGGGTCCAAACACGGAGACCTGGCTGGAATCCACCACCCTGGCTGGGGCAGGGCAGGACAGGGGTGGATGGAGAGGGGCTGTGCTGCTCCTGGGGGCCCTGTGAGTCTCCTTGGATCCGGGTGCATCCCAAGCAGGAATCAGGCTGCCTGGCAGGCTGAGCCCAGCTGAGGGGTGTCTGGGCCAACATCCCCCCCTCTGGCTCAGCCCAGGGATCTTCCCCCTGGCTGTGAGCCCAGCGAGCTGGGGGTTAACTAACCCCTGTGTCAGAAATGTGTGATTAACAGCTCCAGGAACATGCTTGGGGCAGGAATCCACGTCCTTGAGACCCAGCTCTGGGGCCAGGCTGGTGGTCCAAGACACCTGCCAGGGGTATGGCTGACAGTCCCCAAAATCTGTCCCTGTCAGGGCTGTCAATCACACCCCAGCCTGGCACTGTGTCACCTCGGGAAGGGGGACCCGGGTGCTTCCACTGGGCTCTGGCAGGAGCAGCTGCTTCCCAGCCTTTCCCCAGTCTCCGTATCCAAGGCCTCAGGGTGCCCTTGGGGCCAGCAATCCTTGTCACTGCTGTGGCAGTGTTGTCACCCTTTGGGGGGCCTGCAGGGGCTGTTTTCCTGGTTTTCCATCAAGTGGGATACTCTGATTGCAGTTTGAGGCAAGGCGAGGCTGGGATGGGAGAATTCCTGTGGCTTTTCCTGAGAGTATCCCACAGGTTTGCTGCGGTGGATCCATGGCTCTTCCAGCCAGGACACTGCAATGTGTGCTCTCCCAAACCCTGCTTCCTCCTGTTGCTTCCTAGAGAGATTTTGGGGGTTGATCCCAGTTTCCTGGCCAGGCTTGAGCCTCGTGCTTTGGGAGAGAGCAGCTGGAGGGGTCCTGCATGCCTTAGTCATGACCTGCAGGGATGTGGATCAGGTAGGCGAAGTCAGGGGTGTGCCCACATCCACTCCCTGAGCCCTGCTGCCCTGAAAACCAGGGAGAATTCCCGAGTGTGACTCTACCTGAGAGCTCTGAAAGCTTGGGAAGCGCCAGGCTTCTCCTGTCTTGGATTTACAAACGGGGAGCAATTTTCTTCCCCGTGGTGATTGCCCGGGAACGCTGATGGAAGGCTGCGGTGCAACAGGCATCCTCTGTCCACCCGTACATCTCCACAGGGCGCTCCGGCTGTCGTCATCCCGGCGAGCCACTGGATGTCAGTGTTGATTGAGACAGACGACGTGGAAGGAATATTTTTACCCAGCTGCAGAAAACCAAACGTCCTCTGAGCAGGGGAGGGGATGTGCCCCAGGTCTGGCTCGGACCTGGAGGAGAGATCTCCAAGGGAACCCGTGTGTGGCCGGGCAGGGGTTACAGCAGGGCGGGGCAGCGATTCAGCAGCTCAAAAACGCGTCTGACACAAGGTGTGGCACAGGGCTGGGCTGCACACCGCTGCCTTCCTGTCCCGGGGGCTGAAACAGCCGGGCTGCCCCTGATCTCTGCCCTTCAGGAGCAGGGCCGGGTGGGGCTGTGCTGGGTTTTATCCCAGCTCCTGGTTTGGCTCTCCCTGCCCTGTTGTCGGCTGCGGGTGTCACAGACCCTGCGGTGTGGTACAGCTGGGACCCCAACCCGCTCCTGGGAGTCGGGTCCTGCCACAAGCCGGGCTGTGCGCTCCTGGTTTTGCTCTGTATTCCTATTCAATGCACGAAAATACACCTCAGAGGAGCATGATTCTGCCCCTGGCTTCACTCCACGTGCTCAGACAGATTTTTTGAGGGCACATTAGGGCTTAGAGACGCAGACGGACACCCAGGAAACTCCAGGCACCGCCTCCTTTTTTCAGGCACACAAACACCTTTTGCCGTCCCCTAAAATGCAGCCCCAGCCTCTCCGGGGTGCTGGGACAGGCGCCTGCAGCCCCGGGGAGGGACTGGAGCCGGTGCTCTGGCTCGCAGCCCTGCGCTCTCCGCGCGTCACCGGCACCGTCCGCAGACGTCGCAGCCGCATCAGCGCCTTCCCCGTCAGCCGGGCACAGGAATTGGCCGAGGGTATTGCCTGGAGTGGGGTGATCACGTTTCCGTGTCTCCCTCCCCTCCGTGGCCAGGAGGAGCCGTGGATTGTCATGGAAAGAGCACTTATAAAAGAAGGGGAAAAAAAAGATCGATACGGTAGCAGCCCGGTGTGCCAGGTCCAGAGAGCGGTGGCCGAGGGACAATGTCTGTCCCCAGCCCTGCACTGCTCCCTGGCTGATGGGATTACAGGTGCATTTTGAGGGCTGAAGGGATTACCCAGCGGTTTCCCTTTTCCCTGGGGTGCCAGATGCAGTGTGAGGTCGGGAGGCACCTGGCCAGGTCTGTGGGATGGCCCCGCGCCTGCTGTACACGGTTGGTGGCGGTGAGGGGACACGCTGAGGACGGGCTGGGTGGGGGGATACCCTGTGCAGCATCACGCTGTTGGTCGTTTTTTGGGATGCAGGGTCCTGCCAGGTCCCACCCTGGCACTCCAGGGGACTGAGCGCGCATCCCGGAGCAGCAAAGGCAGGATGGGGAGCAGGCAAGGGCCGGTGCCGAGCTCCTGGGGGGCACAGGAAAGAGAACCCAGCCTTCCCACGGCTCTCATCGCTCCGGCGTCTCCGCTGCTCTCCCTTTCCCCGCTGCAGTCACTTGATGGCGTTGGTGACACGAGCTGTGTGGAGCAGCCCCACGGCTCTGCCGGCAGCGTCCCCTACCAGAGGGTTTTTGCCAGGAAGAGCCCTCTGAGCCCTCCCTGTCCCTGTGGGGCCGATTTTTTGGCTGCCACAGCAGTAAAGGCTGGTGCCAGGCTCCTCTGAGCCGCCTCGGAGCTGCTGGAGAGGTGCAGCTTTCCTGGCTGGCTTAAACAGGACATCGCACAGGGCTCTGCATCCCACCGAGGGTCCCTTAGCGCTTGTCCTGGCCCAGGTGATGCGGAAATCCCTGCTGGCAGAGTGGTTCCCATGTCCCCAGTCTCCCGTGGGTGCAGGAGATGTGAGGGGCTGGCATCTCACCCATGGCTGAAGTCACGCTCCTGGAGCCCAAATTCACCCCTCTGGCAGTCCCGTAATGAATTCCTGTTGTGCCAAGCTGGTAGAGAGCTTCTTCCCATTATTATTTCTTCCCTGAGGTAAAATAATTCCCCTTCCTTCCTCCCCCACCTGGCATTTAATCACTTCCCGATACCTTGATGGCCTCTGCCACATCTCAGCCGTGAGGAGACTTTGATTATCTCTCCCCGAGGCAGGTGAACTTCTGCCAGCTCCTGACTTCCCGAGCCCTGTTGGCACGGCCTGGAGCATCCTGCTGCGGGGTGGCCTCTCCTGGCTCGGGCAGGGCTCCCGTTCATCTCCTGACTGTGCTCATCTGTGTTCATCTCCTCCCCATGGATGCATCCCCGACCTCCCTGGGCAGCCCCTGGCGTGGGCAGCGTTCGTGGTGGAAGGAGATGTGGATTCAACGGGGAATATTTGAGGATTTTGACCGGGATTCAGGGGCGTGCCTTGGGATTACTGCCCTCCATCATCGTCTTCGCTGCTGCTTCCTTCGCCGGGTTTCCCTGGCTGCTCTTCCTTCCCCATCCTGGACCCCTTCTTGCCCTCCCTGGCTCTCCCCTTTTCCTTTCCTAACGCCGTTTTCCTGCCCGAGCACTCATCCAGCTCGTGGCCTTGATGTCCTCCGTGGCATTTGCATATAAAGGTGGGTTTTAATAACGCAGGACTGGTAGGGAATGAGAAACCGATTTATTTCAGTGTTGCTGGCTCCTCCTGGGCCTCGTAAATCACTGCATAAAGCATCGCAGAGCCAGCCAGGGAGAACGGCTGCCTAGCAACTTCTCCTGGTTCCCCGGGGGAGCGGGATGTGGCCCTAAAATCCACCTGAAAGGTCTCCTTTAAAACCCCGAGGCTTGGGGGAGAGGAGCTGGAACGGAGGAAAACCTGCTTAGGGGAAAGAGTTGGAATGTAATTGGCAGCAGGAGTCACTTTGCATCTGAATGTGTCGGCTGAGCACGGGGAGGGATGAGTCAGCCCGGGCAGGAAGGATCCGGAGATGCAGGACAGCAGTGGCACCTCCCCGAAATCACCGAGGATGAGGATGGGCAAGGGCATGGGAGGGCGGGAGGGTGCCTGGCTCTGCCTGCCTGCTCTTCCTTCCCCAGGATAAAGAGAAATTCTCATGGTCATTGACTTATCCTGGAGAAAGTTGTTGGTTTGGAGGATGAGGAGAAAGAGGGACAGAAAAAGATGTTCATCTGTTGTGCCCAGACTCCAGCAGTGTGGGAGCTGGGGAGTGTGGGCCTCCAGGGCTCTCTATCCCCAGCCAGGGAGGTTTGATCTGAACCCCTTGTGCCAATGGGGATTTGGGACCAGGGTTTTCCTTGTGTTTTCTTGCTCCATTCCCATCCCCATCACTGCAGTCATCAAGCCCAGGTCTTGTCCTGTCCCCGATCACTCACCTTCCTGTTCTCAGGGCTTCAGAAGGAGGTGGCAGAGCCACACAAATATTTTGGGCACTCAGGGCTCCACCTCCATTCTCACCCTTCTCTCTCCAGCTCCCCACCATCACCCAGAGACCCCCCGGAAGATGCCAGGGCTGATCAACCGGGTGACCCTGTCCCGGCTGCCCCTCATCGCGTCCGAGGTGACGTCCTGCGTCAGCGGCTACGCCTTCGGGATGACAGCCCTGCTCACCTACCACAACCCAGACCCCCAGGCCTTGGAAGGCAAGTTTCCAGGAGTGAAGCTCGGAATGGGAACTTTAGAGTCAGGACATGGCAGCGCTGGGTTTCTGTGCATTTCCTCAACCTTTCGATGCTGGTGGGGAAGCACAGTCAAGTGTCTTGTGTCCAAGTCTACAACTTCTTAGGTGTGAAAATTCCCACAAGTGGGATTTTTTTCTCACTTGGGCAGTGCCAAGAGGGACCTGGCTGGTGGGCCCAGGGAAGTGGTGGGTCGGGGGAAGTGGTGGGCGCTGCTAACACCCCTCCTGGCTGGCAGGTCTCTTTGTGTACCCCTTGGATGAGGGCACGACCGTGGTGGGCTTCGAGGCGGCCGTGTCCCGGCGCACCATGACAGTGCAGATCAAAGACAAAGCCAAGCTGGATGACTCCTTCTTTTACAGCTGCAGCCTTCCCCCTGGAAGAGCTGCTGATGGAGGCGGTGAGGGGGTTGAGGGTGTTTTAGGGAACGTGGGGAGGAAAGGAAGGGAAGGGGAGTGGGGACGTGGCTGGGGTGTGCTGTGGCACTGAGGAGGCTCCTTCTGGGAGGCTGCAGGGTTGTGGGGCTCAAGTCCCTGCCAAGAGTGTCACTCTTCTCCATCTTGGAAAGCACTGCTGCTTCTGGGCAGCCAAGGGAGTGATGCAGGAGCTGGGGCTCTTTAGAGAAAGCTGATGTGTGCCATGGGGGCGGCTTTGGGTGTCTGATCCAGGGCTGGGGGTTGTGAGAGGCCTGGGAAGGAGCATTTTCCATGGTTGCAATACCTGGCGTGGTCCTCTCTCTGTGCAGGAAGGATCACGATGGATGAGGACCTGGAGAGGATTGTTTTTGTGGCCAACCTGGGCGTGATTCCTCCCCTGGAAAGTGTCTCCATCTTCATCAGCACCTCCTCTGAGCTGCAGACACTGCCCAGTGGGGCGGTGAGGGTCCTTCTGCCAGCTGTGTGTGTCCCCAGGGTCCCCCAGGCCAGCCTGGAGAATGCCAGCAGCCTCTCCAGCCACCAGCTCCGAACGTACGGAAAACCCCGGGGTGGGCTCTGCCTGGGATTGATGCTGGGGAATGCAGGGCTGGCTGAGCAGGAGCTGCAGGAGGCTGCAGAGTGGCTGCAGGCTGCAGACCTGCAGTTCCTGGGGGGATAGAACACATTCCCAGGGCTTATTGGGGTTTATCTCACCGGCAGGGACAAGAACCTCTGCAGATCGGGGAGCCCGGAGCAGGGGAGCAGGTTCTGCCTGGCTCAGCTGCTGGACAGCGAGGCCACCAACCCCTTCGAGTACGAGTTCAGCTTCCACCTGGAGATCCGGGGGCCGTGTTTGCTGGCAGGTAGGAGCACCGGGGCTGTCCTGCTGCAGAGGCTGATTTGTCACCTCCCCAAGGCAATGTCCACACTCCTCCTCCTCAATGTAAATCTGTGCTGGCAACTGAACTGTGCTGGGGTGGATTTACCGGCACAGGGCTGATGCTAACGTGGGTTCCTGTCCTCTGCCACCTCATCATCTCTTCTCCCTGGTCTCCCCCACCCTCAATCCCTGCCGGCACCTCGGTTTCCCCGGGCAGGAGTTGAGAGCCCCACACACGAGATCAGAGCAGACGCCGACCCCTCAGCTCGCTCCGCCAAGAGCATCATGATCACGCTGGCCAACAAGCACACCTTCGACAGGCCCGTGGAGATCCTGATCCATCCCAGTGGTAGGTGGGCTCTGCTTCCCCTCTGCTGCTCTTGTCCCTTCCTGGGATCCTCATCTGTAGCTCTGCAGGCAGCTGGATTAGCGCTGGCTTTGCAAATATTGCCAAGGTTAGGCCTCCCGGGAGGTAATCCTGGCCCCTCTCGGGGTTTTCTGAGCTCCCCAAGCTCTTAGATCCTGCTGTTTACCCTGCCAAGGGTGCCTGCATCTCTGCCAGACCCAGAGTGTAACCACGGCTGTTCTTCACACCATTCTCTGCATTTCCAGAGCCCCACATGCCCCACATCTTAATGGAAGAGGGTGACATGACTCCTGCAGAGTACGAGCGACACCTGAAGGGAAAGAACGATTTCATTAAAGGCACTAAGAAAGACCCCAGTGCCAAGAAAAAGGTGAGAAACATGAGCTGCAGGTGTCGGCTGAGGCTTTCCATGGTCTGGAGCTGAGCTAGCAGATGTTTCCATGATCAGATATTACACTGTCCCAATGAGACCCGCAGCATCCTCCCTCAGAGAGGGGCTTGTGTGCAGGAAGAGGGGGAAACTCAGCGGTGCTGCTGATAAACTGAGAGTGGAAGGAGCTCTGAGATGGTTATTGTGTGTATAATTAGTGCTAGTCTAGCATAGCATAATTAGAGAGGTGCATTGTGATAACATTAAGGGTATTGTAATTATTGCAGTGACATAGAATAAAATATTCTTTTAATTGCTCGGTAAATGTTTACTGTTTCTGGGTAGCTGTCAGAGAGAAAGAAGTGCTTTTCCCTGGAATAATGAGCTGAACCGAAGACAAGGTAGGAGAGACTTCTCTTTGTTCTGCTGAGTAGCAAAGAGAAAAATATCTGCGCTGGGATTTGTGCCTCATCTTGCAGCAGTTGTGAAGGAATGAGTGACAGCCCAGCACTCTGGCGTGTCTGGGATCAGCGGAGAGGAGCGGACAGCTCAGAGCCCTCCGCATCTCCAGGGTGGGCATCTTCCCGTGAGGGACAGTTGTGTTTGTGTGGCCACAGCCGGGGCTGAGGGTGTCAGCTCCTGTTTTACACGTCCTGTGTGCCCAGGGCTGCTCAGTGCCCCTAAACTCCTTCTCCACGTGGCTGATCCTGGGTCCCTCTTGGCCAACGTCCTGGTCCTGCTGCCGGGGTGCCTCCCTGTGCTGCTGAGATTCCTCCTGTCACCAGAGACCTGTCAGTCCTGCTCTCCTTCTTTCCCTTTGCCCTCCTCTCTCTCTGGCAGGGCTGGGACTCCGCAGGCGTCTCCTCTAATTGTGTTCAGCGTGTGGCAGGTGGAACGAGATGGAGCTCCCACGCTACGCCTCGGATGGCTCCCTAATTATTTCTGCGTCTTTAGCATGTCAAATTATCTAAGGGGGGATCATTCTGGAGACATTTCCCCGCAGGAAAGCCACCTGTGCCCCAGGAGGACTGGGAAACAGCTGCAGGGAGCAGAGAAAATGCCTGGAATATCTGGCGTAGATGATGGGCTGGAATTGCTGCTGCTCAGAGCAGGACACTGGCCACTTCTCGGCTTAAATTAAATTAGCCCAGAAATTTCAGCAGTAAATGATAATTAATCCTCCTCCCTCGGTTTGTTATGCAAAAGGCTTGGATGCTGTCAGCTGCAGGTTGGTGGGGATGGATGCACACTGGAATCAACTTTCCTCGACAAAATCTGATTAGTTTACTGTAATTGGATAATGGGTGAAGGGGAACGGAAGGGAGGTGAGGAGATGTTTTCTTTTCTGGCTGACCTGTAGCAGCACCTCTGAAGCTGTTTACTGGAGATTTGCCTGTGAAATTCCCTCCAGAGTCAGTGAGAAATCCCAAAATACGGGCTCATCCTGATCACACAGGAAACTTTTGTCATGGATACCCAAGGGCATTCCAGGGAGTTCTGTGGGTAGGTCCAGGGCCACAATTCAGTCTTTGGACGGAGGCAGCAAGGAACACTCTAGTCTGGAATATGATAAAGTGGAAAAGTTGTTGAACAAAATAATGTCATGTGGCTGGAGGGAATTGGAAATGGAAAAAGCCCTTGGATTTCTCAGCAGCTGATTAGTTTATACCCCACGGCACGGAAGGGAAAGGCAGGAGGGTGAGTGGGAGCTGGGCTCCTTGCTGTGAGTGGGAGCTGTCTTTTCTCGGGGTCACAGAAGCAGCACTCAGGCAGAGGAGCTGAAAGCTGAGCTCGTGTGTGTGTGTGTGCTGAGCCACAGGGAGTTAGGGAGTTACAGAAAGCAAAGGTTGCTTGTCACCTCATAGATTGAAGAATGTGACTCATGGTCGGAGAAAACAAGCCCAGTTATCTGGGGTCTGGTTTACTCCGGGTGAAACCAACGGGAAAAGCAGCCAGAAAGAGGCGAAAAAAGGCAAACAGAGCCCCTGAGGATGGAGCTGCTGTTGTGGAGATGTTTCCACGCTCAGACCCAGGGACGAAAGGCCATGGCTGGGTTGATGTGGGGTCCTGGAGCTCCCTCCAAAGCAGCTGAGGCCGTGAACCCGTTACTGCTCGATGCACACCTAACAGCGCATTATAAACCCATCACAAGAGGTTTTTACCCTTTTAATTTTATCCCATTTGTAAAGAATACTTGAAATAGAAGGAGAGAAAATGTGGAGAGCCACTGGGGCTGTGTGCAGTGCAGAGGCAGATCATGCACATTCCTATCGAACCGTGGCCAGAGCAGCCGGTTCAACTTTCCAAAGCCTTTCAATCCCTACAAAGAAAAGTGATAAAAGAAACGGGCAGAAAAAGCAGCAAACCAGAGGTGGCAGGAATGAATCGGAGCGGCGAATGCAGCACATCAAGGGCTGCGTCTCACACTTCATTAGTGAGTGACCACGGAGAAAACCTCTGGCGTGCCTCGGTGGGATGCTAAGCTGCGCTAATGAACCAGGTTTTCAGGAAGGATCTAATGAAATGTTTGGAGGATCAGTTTTGCAAGGTGCTGTGTAGGGCCAGGTCTTTTGATTTCTTCTCCAGGCTTCTTTTTTTATCTGAGTGTGCAGTTGCTACAGATAATCCCAGGATGGTTTGGTGGAAAGGACCTTGAAGCTTTATCTTGTCCCACCCCCTGCTATGGGCAGGGACACCTTTCACTATCCCAGGTTGCTCCAAGCCCCATCCAGCCTGGCCTTGGACACTTCCAGGGATGGTGAATAGTGTGGGTATGGACAGAACAGAACACCTGGACATTGGTGTTGTCACCTCCAAGGCCAGAACAAGCAGATTCTGGCCCACAAAAGGCCGTGCACTCACATTTTTAGCCCTGCTTTGCTTCCCCTCGAATTGAAACGGGGTGGAAAAATCACCCTCTGGAGCTCTCTCCTGCTTTCTTTCAGACGGAAATCATCAGGAAGCGGCTGAACAAGGACATCCCCCACCACCCCGTCATCATGCTCAACTTCTGCCCTGACCTGAGGACTGTGCAGCCCGGCCTCCGGACAGCCCAGGGAGAGTTCATCTTCCTGGTGGACCGCAGCAGGAGCATGAGTGGGGTGCACATCGACCGTGCCAAGGTACCTGCGGGAGGGGAAGCACCTGCCTGTCAGCAGGGGTGGCTGAGAGAGAGCAGTGGGGGTGCTGAGAGCATAAGTGTTTGTTATCAGGGGCTGGGGGTAATTATCTGCTGGATTTTAGTCATCTCAGCCATGGTCCATGTTCAGTACCTGCAACGAGGTGACTTTCTCCTGTTCTCTTCCTCTTCTTCCTATCAGCACATAAAATGCAAAATTATTTTCTTTCCCTCTCTTGCTGGCATGTTTTGTGCATCCCTTTTCCAGTTCTCCCTGTCTCCAGGAGGGCTTTGGGTGACGGCTGCCTCGGGGGAGACCTCCAGGGAGCTCCAAGGGCAGCGGCGTGCTGACCGTGCATTAGGAGAGGTTTTGCTGATGGGCACCTCCGTGCACACACAGAAATGATTTAAACATGAGCCAGCCCTTTTCCAAACACAAACGAACACCAGCAGCCTGGTGGATGGTTATGGGAGCTGTGTCGAGACCTCTGGATAGAAACCAGCATGGTCAGGATGTTTTGTGGGTCTGAGTTTGCCCCGTCAGATGTGGCTCTTACCCAGAGCCAGCCCTGGTGCAGGACCCTGCACTTGGTCTGTTGAACCTCATGAAGTTCCCACAGAGCCCTCCCTGAGCTGGTCCATCTTCCGGCACATCTCTTTTCCCATCTGTCTCCAGTTTCCATGGGAACTGCCGAAGGACAGACACCTTCAGCAGCCAGGATTGGGATGCCGGGGAGCCTGCGGACGCTGCAGCACTTCCCCCGGACAGGGAGGCTGTTCCCCAGGGAAACAGGACACCTCTGGGGTCCTACCCCCTTCCCCCAGCACCTTTAGGAGCCTGGGAATCTTGTCCCAGGGTGCATTTCTGGTTTCCAACTCACAGCATGGCTGGGTTTGGGCACCACAGCCTCTGCAGCCTCTGTGGAGGAAGGATTGTCCCCTGGGGATGGGGACCTGCAGGGTCAGAGCCCTTCAATGAGAGGTCCTGAAATGGAAACCCCATTGCAGGAGGGCTGTAGAAACAGGAAAAAGCCTGTTCCCCTTCAGGAAAAAATACTTTGAGGGAGACAGAGGAGATTTTGGAGGAGATACCTCAAGGGAGAAATCCACTGTCCCTCTTTTGAATGTCCCGTCCTTGTTTGTCACTTGCAGACACCAGGGAGCTCGCAGCAGGGGCTGTTCTGAGAGGGTTTGGGTGGGTTTTGCTTGGTGGAACCTTCTGCATCATGCTCAGCTGCCTGGATGCGTGGCATGACAGGGCTTGGAGCTGTGCAGCCTCAGGATATGCACTCAGGGACGGGATGGAAGGGCCTGTGTGGAGCACGAGGGCACCCGTCCAAAGCAGCTGGAGTGGAAAATTCAGGGATTTAAATTTCCTGCAGCCAGTTCCTTCCCTACCCTGATGCAGCCAGGGAGAAGAGCCAGGCTGTGATGGTGCTCGCTGGCAAAACTGCACTAATAACTGGGAATTGACTTTTCTGGAAGCAAACATCCCTCCTTATTGAGTTGCCATATAGCTATGGGGTGCAACAGGATCAAGATCAATATTTACCATAAGAAGCAATAAATCTTTCTGCTCGCTGAAATAGCAAGCAGGCATCGGTTGCCCATTTTGGGAAATGCTTTAAGAGAAATATTTGGAAATTTGTATTTTTTCCCTCGTAATGAGTTCCAAGATGGGATGTCAGCATTGAGATCTGGAAGAGCCAGCATCCCGGGAGCCATCTGGGAGCAGTGGTATAAATATATCCTCGTAGGTTTGAGATAACAGCTTGCATTCAAGCACTCCAGAGCCTGGTAAAGGGCAGCCCTGTTCTTGTACATGATTCCGCTGATTTTCAGTGCTCCTGGGATGTTCTGAGCCTCACAGGCTTTGGGAGCTGGATTGGCCTGGCACCACGTCCCCGCTGGTCCCAGGCAGGGGGTTCGGTGTGTCCCTCTGTGGTCACTCGGTCTTTGCCATGGCAGGACAGCTCAGGGAGGCCATTCTTGCTCATTCGACCTTGGCAGCTCCTCCAGGGGCTGGCTCGAGGGTTTCTGCTGCCCTCGGCAGACTGGCAGGAGTCTGCCTTGATCAGCATTTAAATAGAACTGAGCTGCTCCTGAACAGCTTTGCTTTACATTTTGCTTTAAATAAACACTCTGCTTTAAATGGGCCTCCTCTCCTGCCACATAATTGCTCCTACAAGCTCAAGAGCTCCTTGGGCAGCTCTTGCCCCGCTGCTGTGATCACAAGCTCTGTCCTGGGCTTGTCCACGACATCGCTGTGACAATTCAAGTTGTTCTTGCCTTATGTAAAGCCCAGGAATAGGCACGTTAGATAACCACCTCTGGTGAAGAAAATAGCTTAAAACTGTCGTCTCCCAGTTATTTTAATTGAAGCCAGCTATGAATACAAGAGAATTGGGGATGGGGGAGGCTTTTCCTTTTGTGCAACTTTAAGCTGTTTGTTTATTTTCCGCAAGTTTAGGCATTGAGATGCATTGCGTGTCGCACTTCTCAATTTCACACTCTGCTTCTCACCCACCAGCTCTGTGCTGCAGCACTGTGTTGCCAGCACAAATTGAATCCCTTAAAAACAAACAGAAAAAATTTGTTCGGCTCTTTGTTGTCTTTTTTTTCCCCCCCCCCAAAGACTCCCCACTTTCCTCACTGCTTGGGGTCCCAAATATCATCAAGGGGCTTTGAAAAGAGCAGGGTCATGTGGAGACAGGGGAGAGAAGCAGTGGGTTTGTTGTCAGATGAAGGTGGGAATGAGGTGGGATGAGCTTTCACTGGTGGAGCTGGGGCAGCCAGGGAGAGTCCAGCTGTGCTGATGTCTGTTTGTTTTCCACCACCCAGGACGCGCTGTTGGTCATTCTCAAGAGCCTGATGCCAGCGTGTCTCTTCAACATCATTGGGTTTGGATCCACCTTCAAGACCCTCTTTCCTGCCAGTCAGGCCTATTGTGAGGTGGGTGAGCCCGCAGTCCATAGAATCCCAGACTGGTTTATGTTGGGATCTCACCTGCCATGGGCAGGGACACCTCCCACTGTCCCAGGGTGCTCCAAGCCCCGTCTGACCTGGCCTTGGGCACTGCCAGGGATCCAGGGGCAGCCACAGCTTCTCTGGGCACCCTGTGCCAGGGCCTCACCACCCTTACAGTAAATAAATTCCTTCTAATACCAAATCTAAACCTAAAAGTCCCTTTCTCAGCTGAAAGCCACTCCCCCTTGTCCTGTCACTCCAGGCCCTTCTCCAGCTCTCTTGGAGCCCCTTTAGGCACTGGAAGGGCTTTAAGGTCTCCCCAGAGCCTTCCCTTCTCCAGGATGAACATCCTCAACTCCCTGAGCCTCTCCTGTGGTGCTCCTTGGTGCTCGGAGGGCGCTGCTGCTGATGATCGCTCTGCTCCTTTGGGCAGGAGAGCCTGGCCATCGCCTGCCAGAGCGTCGGCAGGATCCGGGCTGATATGGGCAGCACCAACCTCTTGTCCCCCCTGAAGTGGCTCATCCGCCAGCCCATCCACAGAGGCCAGCCCCGGCTGCTCTTTCTGCTGACGGGCGGCGCCGTCAGCAACACCGGGAAGGTTCTGGAGCTGCTGCGGGACCACTCCTGCTCCACCAGGTACGGAAGGAGCCACCCCTGCAGGGCCGGAAACCAGCACAGGCTGGGTTGTGCCTCTCCCTGGGCGCAGCTCCATCTCACAGACGTCCCCACTTCAGAGACAGAGGCAGGAGAGATTGCTGCTATGAGCCATGGGAGAACCTCAAAGGGTTTGGAACGGATCCCAGAAGTTCAGATGCTTTTTAAACAATCAAAAGCAGGATAATTGAGCTGACAACTTCACAGCTCTCGGCTGATGCTTCCTGCTAGGAGAGATTGACACGCCAACAATCTTCCTTGCTTTTTTTAAATTTTTTTTTTTTTTTAAAGCACATCTGGGGCTGGCCCCAGCTGCTTCCAGGATGGGGCTGTGCAGAATTGAATGTGCTGAAAGGCAGCAATGTAAAAAGCAGCTAATTTGTGCACGAGCTCCCAGCCTGGCTCCCCAGCCCTGATCACAGGCTGTTCTGGTTCCTCCTCTGCCTCTTTAAGGGGCACAAAACATAAGAAAAATGTAAGAAATCCTGATTCCTCTTCCGCCTCTCAGGCTTCAGGGCTTGTCAGGGAAGCTGCTCTGTGGTTTGTAGCTGCACAGAGGTCTGATTGCAGAGGGCATCCCAGCACCCCACCCCTGCTCTTACAGAGCTGTAGGGGAGGGTTAAACGCAATCAGAGCTGGAGCGTGGTCTCGGGTGACCCCGAAAGGGAGAGTCCTGGGCACGGCACATCTTAAAAGAAGATCAGAGCCTTATTTAAGAGGGGTGTGAGGCTGGCCTGGGATTTGCAGCCAGCTGAGGATTAAATCCCTCCTAGAGAAAAGCCCCTGGTGCAGACGCAGTTTGCTGCTGAAGGTGATTTCTTCCTCAGCAATCCACTGCCCTGCCCAAATGCCGTATCCCACCCATCCCCATCCTCCTGCCTTCCTGGCACATCCATCCCCACCTGCACTGCCCTCCCTGCCTGGGCTCCAGCTCCGCTTCCAGCCCTCAGCCCAAACCAAATCCTGATTCACAGAGCGGGGTCGGGGGAGCAGCCTCGCCTGGCTCGATCCTCCTGCCTTGGGAAAACGTTTATTTCAGTTGCAAGCAGAGATAATGACTGGATATTTAGTGCTATTGACCACAGGCAGCAGGGAAAGGAGCTGAACTGAGAGCAAAGCAGCTCGTTTGTGTTTGCTGGGCAGGGAAGGCTGCAGGTCCTGCAGGGAACCCCTGAGTGTCACTGCTGAAGGCTGATCTGTGGGGATGGGGTTTGGGGTCTGCTGAGAGGAGGGGGCTGGCGGTTCATGGAACCCCAGGATGGTTTGTGTTGGAGGGGACCTCAAAGCCCATCTCATTCCACCCCAGCCATGGGCAGGGACTCCTTCCACCATCCCAGGCTTCTCCCAGCCCCGTCCAGCCTGGCCTTGGGCACTGCCAGGGATCCAGGGGCAGCCACAGCTTCTCTGGGCACCCTGTGCCAGGGCCTCCCCACCCTCACAGGGAACAATTCCTTCCCAACATCCCATCTCACCCTGCCCTCTGGCAGTGGGAAACCATTCCCCCTTGTCTTGCCACTCCATGACCACGTCCAAAGTCCTCCTCCGGCTCTCTTGGAGCCCCTTTAGGCACTGGGAGGTTCCCAATCCTTCTGCCAGCCACCTAAAAGAGGGGCTGGTTTATTCCTCTGGTCACAGCAGTGGGATAAAGCCGGAGGGAGTGTCTGCCTGGGGGAGTGTGTGAGCTCCATGGGGCTGCGGGGTGGCTTTTCCTCTGGATCCTGATTGTCCCTGTCCCTCTGCAGGTGCTACAGCTTCGGCATCGGGCCCAACGCCTGCAGGAGGCTGGTGCGGGGTCTGGCTGCCGTGTCCAGGGGCATCTCCGAGTTCCTGGTGGAGGGCGAGAGGCTGCAGCCCAAGGTACAGCCCCGCTCCCCAGGGGCCACCCCGCGGGGCTCTAAGGATGCTCTGGTTCAGCGAGGGGGAGGCCACGGCTCCCAGCGGGTCCATTCCCCGTCCTGGCCCTGCTTTCCCAATCCCTCCTCTCAGGTGGGCAGGGAGGGGATGAAGGAGCATCTCGGTGTCCGGTGAGGGTGTGTTCCCTCCGCTGGGGCTGGGGGCCGCGGCAGCCGCGATGCTGCAGCTCTGCCTCAGACACGGCCGAGGCAGAGGCACCGGCATCAAAGCAGCCAATTAGTTTTGAAGTCGGGCTGGGCCCTGGCGTTGCTCAGGCGAGAAGGACTCGGGGCTGGAGCGAGAGGAATGTGCTGCGATGGCTTTGCTTATTAAGCTGACTTTAAAGTCTCTCCGTTCCCTCTCTCCCTGTGAAAAGTAAAACTGTGCGCTTCAAATCCAGCGTGGGGATGGCTCTGTCCCCTGGTGAGCACACAGAGCCCAGCCTGTCACCTGCTGCATGACTAAACCCAGAGGGAACTGGGTCTTTCGCTCCTAAATATCTCCAAAAAGCCAGCTCCTACCTGCTTGATCTCACAAGGAGGAGTTCGGCAGCTCCCCCACCGCAGGAACCTGGAGCACACAAAAACCTCTCTGAGACAGAACGGCATCAACATTTCTGATGTAAATTAAAAGCAAAGACAGCGAGGAGAGAGGTTTTTAATAAGAGCTATTAATAAGAGCTTTGCAGGCTGTGCAGCTCGGTGCCTTCAGCAGTCTGAGGCGTCAATTAATGGCCTTATAAAACACAGCCTGGTGTGTCTTCCCGAGCCTGTGAAAAAGCAGGGAACAATAGGGAATATCTGAGCTGTTCTACCTCTAAATCCGATGTTCAGTTCCCTTGGCGTGCAGAGAAGCTCATGTAGATGGCTCCGTGGGAGGTTTGTCCGTGAGGTATTCACGGATATTGGTCTTCTCCACACGTGTGACTGGCAGAGCATTGCTGATCTCTGGCAGTGCCTCGTGCCAGCAATGAGCTGTTCCAAAATTTTCAGTGTGTGTGAGTGCCGGGCTCAGGACAAGGGCTGGGGCTCTGACCAGTGAAGGCTGACAGCGTTTTCTGGCTGCTGGGGAGGAGCAGGGGATGCTGCCTCACACCAGAGCAAGATCCCTCTGGCCACAAGCTCCCACCTTGCTCTGGGCTGGCAGCGTGTGTGAGATCAGCCCTGTGCTCCTGGTAAAAAAAATCATGGAATCATGGAGTCATTTAGGTTGGAAAAGACCTGTAGGATCGTCAAGTCCAAGCATTATCCCAGCTCTGCCAAGTGCAACTGTGCCAAGGAGATGGGGGTGCTGGGATGGGTGTCAGAGTAGACTCAGGGGACTGTCAGGAGAGGGTAGGAAGCAGCTGAAGGGTTTGTTTGAGGGGATGTTCCCCTTCCCTGTGGCACAGGGCACATGCACCATCGCTCACACCGTGTCCAGCTGCTGTTGGACCTGTCCCCCCTGCCCTTTGCAGATGATCAGGTCACTGAAGAAGGCGATGGCGCCGGTCCTGAGCGACGTGTCCGTGGAGTGGGTCTTTCCCGAGAGCACCGAGGTGTTGGTGTCCCCTGTCAGCAGCAGCTGCCTGTTCCCTGGGGACCGCCTGGTCAGCTACGGGGTCATCTGTGACACCTCCCCGTACCTGTCCAACCCCAGATCTGTGAGTCCGGGGGCTGTCCCGGGAGAGGGGGGTGCTGGGGGTGTACACGAGGGTCTGGGCTCTGTGTGTGGGTCAGGAGGGGTCTCCTGTTTCCCGACTGTCCTTAAGGGAGATGATGGGCGAGAGTTTGGGGGGAAACAGTGGATGAGGGTGCTGGTGTGGCTGTCTCAGCTGGGATCCAGTGGACAGACACGGTGGTGGGACCTGTTCTCTCTCTGTGCTTCCCCCCAGGACAAGAGGCGGTGGTACAGCATGATGCACTCCCAGGAGTCGGGCAGCTCTGTTTTCTTTCACTCCCAGGAGGAGGGAGCGGGCTTGGAGAGCTGGAACCACTCCCGAGACTCGGAGGGCTCCTGCCCCACTGAGCGCTCCCCCGAGCACCTGGGCATGGGCAGAGACCCCGGAGGAGAGTCGGACACGGACACGGGTCAGAGTTTCCTCTCTCCATGCGGGGGGGTGATGCCCCTGTCTCTCAAATCAAACTCCTGTCACTGCTCCCCCGGTTTTTTTGCCTGATAAACACACATCTTCAGCTGCAAAGAGCTGGATGAGTTTGCAGGAGAGATGATGGATCTCCTGAGGCCTCAGCAAGTCTGTTTGGTTTGGATCTTTTATCCAAACCTGTCAGGAAATCAAGGGAAGCCCTGGCGAGCCGGGTTCCCTGGAGATTTGCAAAGCAGCTTTAGCTTTGGCCGTGTAATTATTTACAAGCTTCCCAAGCGGTGTGAGGAGGAGTGGAGTGAGCAAATGGGAAGCTCTGCTAGACCATCCCCGTACCTGCAAAGCAGCTTCCCAGTCGGGAGAAGGGGGGAATGGATCCCAAGCCCTGTCCCCAGGGTGTCACTTCTCCCCACCGTGGCTTGGCTGGGTGGTGGTGCCGGCAGCATGCGGCATCAAGCAGCTGCTTGCACCCCAGAGCTGGGGAAACCTCTGTTACTCACGGGATGTTCTTCCCTTTCATTCCCGGAGAAGCTGTGCTGTGCATCCCCTCAAACTTGTCAAAAGCAATGAGAAATTGTGTCTTTCTAAGGCAAATTTTAGTCTTGCTCTGACAGGAGCGTGTCTGCACTAATTAAATTTCATTAGTAAACCCTTTGTCTTCTCCTGGGAGGTTTGGGGAAATGCAGTCAGGCTTTTTTTGGCTGAAAACTCCTCAGACAAAACTTTCCCAACCTGCACTCTTGACATCCTCAGGAATTTTGAGCGTTCCTATTTCCTTTTGTGGTTTTGTTGCTTTTGCTTAAAACTTTGCAGGGCTGAGTGTGGCCCCCTGAGGTCTGACAGGACCCTGGGGAGGACTCCCTGCCTCCCACCATGAGCCAAGGCGGGTGGTGCTGGCTTCCTGAGTGAGCTGATCCTCTCTCTGACCGTTCAGGGATGGACGTGAGGGCTCTGTCCAGGCGACGGGCGTACAGCACCACCCAAATCTCCGACCACGAGCCTCGCAGGAAGGTGCCCACAGCCAGCGATCCCGGCACGGCCCTGGTGAAAAACCCCCTGCGGAAAACCCACCTGCAGGACCTGCAGCAGGTCAGCCCCGAGCCCTGGCAGGTGGATTTCCAGGTAGGTGATCCCCTAGAGAGGCTTTGTCTGCAGTTGGGAGCCAGCAGGGAAATATCAGGTGGATAAGAGCCTGAGGGAAAGGGCCTGACTCACACTGGTCCTAAAATATTGATACAGATACGAGATATAGATAATAGACATAGATAATAGATAGAGCTCTGCAGCACATCACAAACACGGGAAATGAGCCAGGCAGGGAGCAGAGGGCTGTCCCGATATCCCACAGCAGTCCTGATATCCCACAGCAGTCCCTCCCTATAGGAGCCTGATTTTTTCTGCCTCCCTTCCCTTCAGTGGCCTGTGCCGCACCTCGCTGCTCCTCTGGTCCTTCTTCTCTCCCTACAATTCGGGATTCAAACTCTCCCCATGGCTGTGGCACTTCTGTGCCCGCCAGGGAAAAGGAATCCAGTGCCAGGGCAGATTCCCAACTGGATCCACAGCCTTCTGCAGCACTGGGATGAGACGTGAGCCTGTGTGTGATACGCCTGCTGAGCAGGGTTGTGTCCCCTGCCTGCGGCAGGTGAGATTTGGGCAGGTTTTTCACCTGGTCTGTGGGAAGGACAGGAGCAGTTTTCTCCCATCCTTGGCATCGCCGGGATGCTCTGCTCTGCAATCAGCATCTGCAGGGCTGGGAGGACCAGCAGCATTTGTGTTCCCATGGAAACTCAGAGTGGGATGCCGGGGACTTTCATTTCCCCTCTGCTGCGTGTTGGGGAGCGCTGGGTGAGGGGTGAGAGGGGAGATGAGGGGCAAAGGGGAAACGGGGCCAGGGCTCCACAGGAAGGGGTGAGACCTCTGCCCTCAGGCTGCAGCAGTGAGGGTGGTGAGCAGCATCAATGACCAAGAACGAGCAGGGTTTAGGGGTACTGGCAACTTTCCCTGTGTTGGGAAGGCCCCCAGAGCACCCTCCTGCCCTCGGTGTGCGGTCAGGGGTGGGACTGACTCCCTCCTGGAGGGCAGTAAATGGTTAACAGCATGCAGCTTAATTAAATGCAGCCTGGTTTTGCTATCCCTCCTGCTGCCAGGGCTCCCAGCAGCTCTCCCAGCTCCCAGTCCTGCTGCCAGGGCTTGACATTTTCGGGGGTGTGAAGCCAAGCCCTCAGCTCATCCCCACGCTTGCCGTGCTGGGAAGGAAAGGTCAGCGCCAGCCACGGGCAGCTGACACCCCAGCACCATTCCCAGCTGGCTCGGAGGAGAGCTCAGACAGGAGAAGGAGCAGATTTGGGATGGAAAGGGTCTGGCGGGATGTGTCAATAATCGCTCCTGGAACCACCTGGCTCCCAGTTTTGCTGGTGGTCTCACAGAACAACAAAACTTAGGTGGCAGTGGAGGTCTGTCACCTACAGAAAGTGTCCTTCCATCCACCACGTTCCACCACCTCTGCTCCTTGCTGGGAGTATAGAGTCTGTTTCAGACAGATCTTCCCACAGCCCTCGGGACAGGGATGAAACCCAGACCTTGCAGAGAGGAGCATCTGTGTGGGATGCTGCACCAGCGGTGCTGGAGTGGGGGATTCATGTCTACTGAAAGTAGAGAAACAGTCTCATAAAAAAAAATTAGAAAAAAAAAAGATAAAAATTCCTTTCTCCCATCCCCTGCGCATCTCTCCTTTCGTTACTAAGCAACTGGTCCTTGATCTTTCTGTCTCTCTTCTTTTCTTTGGTTCCCAAGTGAAGTCATTAAAATGTCTGGAGGGATGAAACTCATATTTCACCTTCTGCGTGTCTGGGGAAGGAGCCCCTGGGGCCAGGGTCCCTTGGGGACATCCCGAGGTCTGGTGGAGGGCTTTGTCTGGGCACGGATCCCAGCCGGGGATGGGCAGAGGGAAGGACCTGTGTGACCGCAGCCTGGGCTGGGGTCGGGCAGGGAGCAGACGGGATCAGAGGGCACAGAGCAGGTCTGTGCAGAGATCAGAGGGGACAGAGCAGGTCTGTCCATGGAGCAGAGGGGACAGAGCAGGTCTGTCCAGATGAGATCAGAGGGGACAGAGCAGGCCCATGCATGGAGCAGAGGGGACAGAGCAGGTCTCTGCAGACAGGATCAGAGGGGACAGAGCAGGTCTGTGCATGAAGCAGAGGGGATCAGAGGGGACACAGCAGGTCCATCCAGATGGGATCAGAGGGGACAGAGCAGGTCCATGCATGGAGCAGAGGAGACAGAGCAGGTCCATGCACGGAGCAGAGGAGACAGAGCAGGTCCATGCATGGAGCAGATGGGATCAGAGGAGACAGAGCAGGTCCGTGCATGGAGCAGATGGGATCAGAGGAGACAGAGCAGGTCCATGCATGGAGCAGACGGGATCAGAGGAGACAGAGCAGGTCCATGCATGGAGCAGATGGGATCAGAGGAGACAGAGCAGGTCCGTGCATGGAGCAGACGGGATCAGAGGAGTCAGAGCAGGTCCATGCATGGAGCAGACGGGATCAGAGGAGTCAGAGCAGGTCCGTGCATGGAGCAGATGGGATCAGAGGGCACAGAACTTTGGCTGCAGCCGGATCCAGCCCTGACATCTGCTCTGCTCGCAGCCCCTCCCGGCCGTCCCGCACGGCTCTGCCGCCAGGATCCACGGCACAGGCGCCCGGCGCCCGGCCCTGCTCCAGCGCAGCTGCGTGTCCTTCTGCTACGACGCCAACTCGCCCTCGCTGCTGGACGGGCTGCAGGAAGCCCCGGGAAGGGCCTTGGAAGCGCTCGATGCCATCCCGAGCCTGCACTCCTCGTCAGACAGCCGGAGCCCCGGGGATCTGGGTAACTGCAAGAGGGGGAGGCATGGCCAGCCTCACCTGTCCGTGCAGGGTTTGGTGGCATTGCGTCGCGCTCCGTGCCGCCGTGTGAAAATTGGGAAGGGTTAATGATGGTTTTGTGGTGGCAGCGGGGAATTCAGCTCCCAGGGAGGCGATTACTGATCCGCCTCTCCCCTCCCTGCAGAGTCTGCCCAGCATCCGTCCCTCACCTTTGAGACAGAGACCTCCTCCGACTGGGAGCCACAGGACCTGGATATCGGCACCGCCAGCGGCTCCCCCCGCTCCCCCAGGACCCTCTGCAAGGCAGTGGTGAAGGGGCTGAGGAACAACGAGCCCGTGCAGTGGGAAGTCTCCTTTGATATCCGCCCTCTGTTCCGGGAGCGGGAGAGCCGGGAGGACGGTGACGCAGACCTGTGGAGTGAGACCTTCCACCACCTGGCAGCCAAGTCGCTCATCCAGGACTTCGAGCAGCTCGCCGAGAGGGAGTGTGAAATCGAGCATGGTAATGCACAGCTGGCTGCAGGCAGAGCTTGCCTGGCCTCGGGAAGGCTTTCCAGCACTCTCAGCAGCCTCTGGAGTGAAAACAAGAGCTGCTGGTGATGAAATATTAGGGAATGTCTGACATAGCTCCCAAATAACAGCCCCTTCCAGCTGCCTTGTGCTCTTCTGCTTCTGCAGCCTTGCTGCACATGAACGTTCCCGGACTCATGCCCCTTCCCACTCCCCAGCAGCAGGAGCTGGACTTGATGATCCTTGAGGGTCCCTTCTGACTCAGTACATTCCATGATTCCGTGACTCCTTTGCCTCACGCACCAGGTAACACGGTTATTCTTAGGGAGTTGGCCACGTGGAGCTGGGAAGTGGCATCAAACTCTGGCAGCAGCCACATCCCTGCCCTGGGCCACGCATGTCCCTGGGCCATGTCAACCCTCTGCTCCATGAAGTGCACCTGGGCTTGTAAAACGAGCGGAGGTAGCAGCAGGGACAGTTTAGAGGGGTGCAGGGACACAGCCCCTGCTGGGCGTGGATCCCCAAGCATGGAGCTGGGTCTGGGAGCTGGGTGTGAGGAACCCAAGGACTCTGACCCCGCTGTCCCTCCCGTGCAGGCTCTGGGCGCCGGTTCCAGCTCAACGCCGTCCACACCAGCAAGGCCTGCAACGTCATCAGCAAGTACACGGCCTTCGTGCCCGTGGACCTGAGCACCAACTCCTACCTGCCCAGCCTGCTCCAGTACACCCACACAGGTAGGGTGGGGCTGGCACGGGGCTGCAGCCTTGTCCTGGCAGGGAAGGTGTCACTGGGAAACCTCTCTCAGGGCAAACCCTATGAACAGCCCAGCTCAGCACCAGACCCACACCCAAGGCCATGGCCAAGCTCTTGGTGGCAAGAACCTCCTCCCATGGTCAGGGAAAAGGTCTCCTCTGAGGTCTGGATGCCCAGAGTTCACCGTAGGATCACACAGTGTTTTGGGTTGGAAGAGACCTTGAAGCCCATCCCATCCCACCCTCTGCTGTGGGCAGGGACACCTCCCACTGTCCCAGGCTGCTCCAAGCCCCGTCCAACCTGGCCTTGGGCACTGCCAGGGACCCAGGGGCAGCCACAGCTTCTCTGGGCACCCTGTGCCAGGGCCTCCCCACCCTCATATCAAAGAATTCCTTTCCAATATCCCATCTGAACCTGCTCTCTTCATTTGAAGCCATTCCCCTTGTCCTGTCACTCATTTCCCTTGTCCTGAACAAGCTCATTCTGTGGTTTCATTGCTGTCGTGTGTGTGCCAGTCCCTCTCTGACCCCGGCCATTCCCTTCTCTCCTGCGAAGGGGCAACATCCAGGCAAGGCAACCAGGGGAGACAGAAGAGCTCAGGAAACAGGAGGCATCGTGGCTGCTCCCCTGGACGTCCTCAGTCAGCGTGCGGCCAGAATGGAGACTACGGATTTTACAGCAGGAGTAAGATTCCCTGGGTTTGATCTCCTTCCTGCTGTTAGAGATCTCAGCGGTTTGGGACAGTTTCTCTGGTCTTTTTCAATTCTGCCTTCCCCTTTGCCTACGGTGCTGACCAGACACGTGTCAGGCTGGGGCTCATCTCCTTAAATGGCGAAGAAGCTTCAATTTACCCCGAATCCCTGAAATCGCAGGTTGCGCTGCTGACAATGCTCGGCGGTTAATTGGCAGCCGTGGCGCGGCTAACACGAGGGATGAAACGGCTGTAATTAGAGGCAGGGGGGATGTGAGACACTCGCTTGTCACCAAATCCTCCGCTAATGAAGACGAGCTGGATCGGACCTCGTCTGGCACTGTCAGAGCTGCAGCTGAATTAACAGAGCCCCGCAGAGGCTCATTAACCCCATCGTGCCGCGGGAGGGAAGGCGCTGGTTTGGGCTGGGTTTTTGCTGATGTGGTTCCTCGGTTGCAGGTGCTGAAGAGGGCAGCCCCTCGTGCTCCAGCACCACGTCCTCCTCTGCCTGGGAGCGCTGCCGTGTCCCCGAAGGTAGGACAAGAGCTGCTGGCACTTGGTGCAGCTGCATCGAGCCCGTGGTTTGGGCTTCTGCTGAGTTTTTGGGAATTTTATAAAAATGTATGACCTAAAATTAGGCTTGTGAGCACTCATTCTGAGGTTCAAGGGGTGGAGCCTGATGTGGCTGTTGGTATAAATCTCCCCCAGGCTCATTTTTAAGAGGTGTGGGAATTTTATCATCTGTGTAGGAAAAATGAGGCAAGGGGAGAGGAAGGGTTTTGCCAAAGATTCAGCAGCCAGACAAGCCACCCCGTGTCCCAGGACCTCGGCTCTGCTCCGTTTTGCTCCCCTGTAGCGCCTTGTTTTACCCCCAGCACTGTTTTTCTCCCTAGGGCCGTTCCAGAGCCTGTCTGCTTCCTCTGCACAAGCCCAAAAATCCATCGAGAAGCTCTTTGCTGCCAGGTATGAGCCAGCTCGACCTTTCTCTGACCTCAGCAGGTGCCTTTCACCCGCGTGGGTGTGATGTGAACCCAAGCCAGGGGGAGAGGAGGCACCCCCAGGGACAGCGGCCTGAGCTGGGATCAAGCCTGGTGCCAATGTCTGGGGAGCAGGGATGGTTTTGGAGGGGAGGGTGGGTGTCAGGATGAGCACAGAGGTCACGGACACCTTTTCATCCCCTCCCAGGCTGACCCTCAGTAAAACCAGGCTGCTGGTTCGAGCTGCCAAAGGCTTCATGAGTAAATCTCCAAGCAGAGGGAGCGAAGCCGGCTCTGAGGGCGACAATGAGAGCATGGACTACCTTCCCCTGGTGAGCAGCTCCTCCCTGGCTCGCGCTGGGGTTGCGTGGTCACTGCAGGGGAGCGGAGGAGGATCCCCCCAGATCTTCCTCCTGCTGTCTCTGATCCAGTGATCTGCTGAGGGATGGGGCTGTTCCATCCACCCGTGCCTTTTTCCTGAGCTACCCACAAGCGGTTGGTGTGCCAGAGCTTCCCTTTGTGCCCGCCATCCCTTGCAGGTGTCCCTGCAGCTGGCCTGCGGTGCCTTTCTCCTGAACTCAGCCTTCTGCGACGCCGTCAACATCCCCATGGAGAAGCTGAAGTGGACGTCGCCCTTCGCCTGCCACCGCCTGTCCCTCAGCCCCTCCGGCTCCTACAGCGCCAAGAAGAACAATCCCTCCACGGAGCACCAAATCCCGAACTCCAGCCAGCAGCTCCTGGTCCCCGGTGGGCAGGGGAGGGGTCCCACCACTGGTGACATCGCTCAGGGAGCGGGGCCAGAGGACTCCGGCCGCCTGCGACACTTCTCAGGCAGCGCGGCCGAGAGCATCTCCAGAGCCCTGAAGGCCGAGAAGGAGCTGTCCCCGCCGGCCATCACCATCCGCCGCTTCTCCTCCCCGGCCGAGTGCCGCTCTGGCAGTGCCCAGGGCTGGGACACCGATGGCTCCGAGCTCCAGGCTTTGCTCCTCGATGTGGAGCTGCAGCAGCAGACGGAGCCCGAGGGGATGCTGTGGGCCACGGCCGTGGCGCTGGCCTGGCTGGAGCACAGCTCAGCTTCCTTCTTCATTGAGTGGGAGCTGGTGGCTGCCAAAGCCAGCCTGTGGCTGAGCGGGCAGCGCTTCCCCGAGGGATCCAGCCTGGCCACGGTGAAAGCCGCAGCCCAGCAGCTCTTTGTGCTGCTCCGGCACTGGGATGAAAAGCTGGAGTTCAACCTGCTGTGCTACAACCCGGGCAGTGTGTAGAGAGGAGGAGGAGGAGGGAGGCTTGGGCAGATTAGTGAGGGCACAGGAGCAGGGATCCGTCCTTGAGGAGATGCCTCCAAGGAGCTCAGCTCCTCTACTGCAGGGATGTGGGTGTTTATCCGAGCAAACCCTGCAAATGGAGCAGCCTGGGCAAAATCCTGCACTCAGCAGTCGGGATTTTACCCCAGGAGGGAACCTGCCACTGCCTGCAGTAGATGCTTTTTATTTTCAGCTGGAGCAGCACTTCCAGCTACAGCAGTTCCCTCTGATCCTGCTTTCTCCTGGTTCCCTGCCCAGTTTCCAGAGCAGATCTTGTGGCCTGCTCCACCTGCCCCGTCCTTGCTGCGATGCCTCTTCCCAGCCCTGAATCACCACCAAGCCCCCTTTCAGACCCTCAGCCCCGAGCCCCTGCTTTCCTGAGGCTCCTGCCCGGCTCCTGCCATCTCAGATGGCTTTCAGAGAAGGCAAAGCTCTGACACCATGTTCGTCTCATGGATCAAAGGGAACCTGGGCTGGGAATGACCGTGTGAAGAGCAGCCAGGAGGATCGAGCCCAGCCACGCACAGACAAGCCAGGCCAGTTGGACACCGGGAACAAACCCCATGACACCCACACAGTGCTGGGCTCCCTCAGCCCCTCTGCAATCCCAGAAGGAGTTTGGGACATCCCCTGCAGCCAACGTGTGCCTTTGGAGCTTCACAGGCAGAGCCAGGGTGCCCGGGACTGAAGGATTAAGTGCCTACAGAGGGAGTTGCACGTCCGTGTCTCTGGCGTGGCTGCACCGCCCGTGGAGCCCGTCCAGAACCCGCTGCCTTTCGCTCCCTCCCTTGGCCTGTAGCAGCCTTGCCCTGTCCCAGCAGGCTTCTGTCTCATGTCCGTGTGTCTGGGGGTGAGATGGGGGGAAACCAGTCCTGGGGGCCATGAGCACCCCTCCGGTCTCTGCTCTCAGTGTCACCCCTTCCAGGGTCCCCAGGACCCTCCCTTTGGTCTCTGCTCTGGTTTCACCTCTCCAGGGTCTCCAGGATCATCCCTCTGGTCTCTGCTCTGGTTTCACCTCTCCAGGGTCTTCAGGAGCTTCCCTCTGGTCTCTGCTCTCAGTGTCGCCTCTCTGGGTTCCCCAGAACCCCGAGCGTCCCTCCAGTCTCTGCTTTGATGTCACCTTTCCAAGGTCCCCAGAACCGTGGGCATCCCTCTGGTCTTTGATCTGGTGCCACCTCTGTAGAGTCCCCAGGACCACGAACACCCCTCTGGTCTCTGATCTGGTGCCACCTCTGTAGAGTCCCCAGGACCACAAACACCCCTCTGGTCTCTGCTGTGGTGTCCCCTCCCTGGGTCCCCGGGGTGGCAGTGCTCCGTGGTGCTGCAGGTTTGCCGGCCGGGTGCCTCGGCGCAGTCGTGTTCTCTGTTGTTGCAGAAGTGTTGTTGTCCCAGTAAATCACAGCCTGCTCGACTTCCTGGTGTGAGTCCTTTGTTTTGGGGTGAGTTCTTGGTGGGTTTCCCCGGGGCCACCCTAGCTGGCCGGAGCGTCGTGTGGCTGTTCAGTAAAATACCCCCAAAAACCTCCTCATAATTTAGTGCATGAATTTAGGTCTGGGTTTCAGAGGGGATAAGGAACTTCCTTCAGGTTTCGGGGAGTTGTGTTTTGCAAACCCCGTAAGCTGATGGATCCAGGATTTTAAAAACCAGGGGAAATTTGGTTTTGTTCTTTTCTGAGGCAGAGATGGAGCTGAGAAATCCTTCTGCCGTCTTCCTCTCAACTATTTAACCTGTCACCTTGGTCAGTGCGAGCAAGCAGAAATCCTGCCTTCGTCCCACACCTTCCTTAATTAGTGTAGTAATTACAGGGATTAATGAAGCAGCCATTGTGTTTTCCAATCCAAAGCAGGACGCAGGAGCTCTGTCATCCCTTGGCAAACCAGGACCCGCTCCTGCTTTTGGTGACCTCTGTATACATATACACATATCACAAAAAATAGACATTTCTGGCCCAATTTCCTCCCTCTGGACTCCATCTCCGGGGTTGGAATTCCAGCCACAGCATCTCCGGAGGCCCTCCCAGCACCCTCTTTGCATCCCAGGGGATTTTCACCCCATTAAGTCATCTCCTGAAGGAAGGGCGCTCCGGTGCCGTTGCCGGGGTGACCGCAAGTGCCTTATTAAGAGAAATTAGTTTGAATGCAGTTGTCAGCTGCAGCTTAATAAATAACCCCCTTTACGCCGTGTAAATAAATATTTGCACGGGGAGGGAGAGATTTCCCAGTCCGGGCAGCCTCGGGCCGAGGGGCGTTTTGGGGAGAGATTTGGTCAAATCGGGGTGAGGATGGGACCCCGCAGAGTCGCTTCCGTGTCCCCCTGCCCCGTCACACCCGCGGTGCGGAGATTTCGCTGCCCAACTCCCCTCCTGCCAGGGGCTCCTCCTCCTCAGGGGCTCATTAGCCGGCAACCGGAGGAGCCTTTTCGTGCTTTGAAGGGTTATGAAACCTGAGCGAGAGGGGGAGGACGGGAGAGCTTAAAAAAGAGCCGTCGTGTCCCCCCCCGCCCCACAAGGCAGCCATCGCCTGCCGGAGGAAAAGGGCTGGCAGCCGTTCCAGCACAGATTGCGCCTCTGCCCCCGTCCCCCGCCAACCCGCCGCCGACGGGCGATGCCGCGGGGTGCAGAACTTTGCTGGAAAACGACATTTTCGACAGAATTTGCCATGTTTGGTGTGCGTGTGTCCCAGGGCTGCGAGGAGAGTGGGGGCAGAGGCCGCGCTGCAGCCTCATCCCCCCCGGGAGCACCCGCAGCCATCCAGGGGCTCCTCCGGGCGCTTTTCGCTCCCGATCTCTCCAAATTGATGCAAAATCCACCTGCGACGCCGGGGAGGCGGTCTGAGCCCTCCGAGCAACCCCTCACCCCCAAAACCTGAACCGGGGAGCAGCGTGGGGCTCTCTTGTGTTACCTACAAAGCAGTTTTGCCTCGGGCACGTTTTTCCCTTTGATTTTCCCCATCGCAGGACCCCGGGCACGCCGGCGGGGGATGCAGCCGGTTGGTGCCGTGGGCTCCATCACTCCTGAAATAGAGCTCAGGGGCAGCTTCTGGGTGTCGGAGGCATCTGAGTGAAGTCATGTGGATGTTATGCAAGACTTGATGATAGGTTGTAAACAGCTATTAAAGTGATTGGCAGCCCCAGGACGAAGTTTTGGGGGGGGGGGGGGGGAAAGAAAGGGGAAAGATGAGTAATAATGATTGAAATAATTATCAAATCGAGACGTTCCTTAAATTAGGGGAAAGTTTTGTGAGGAGGGAGGAAGATGAAGAAATCACGTTCGAGCGCTTCCCTGAGCTGGGGGTTGGGAGAGTTGGGCAGATACTGAGCGCAGAAAGTTTGGGAAGGAGGGTTTTGCTTCCTCAAAACCAGCTGGAAAGCAATTTCAGCAGAAATTTGGCGGATTTGGGTTCACTGAGCGCTGCTGGGTGCTGGCCCCCTCAAAACCCAAGGGCTGAGCAGCCCAAGGAGAGCAGCCCCAAGTTAATTAGGAGAAACAAGCAGATTATGGGGAAGACAGCTTCTATTTATATATAAATACTCCAGTAATCAGCAGCGAAGGGCAAGGGAAATCCAATAGAAATATGCGACTGTTTAAGAAGCTTTTTGAGCAAAACGTTACACAATCAGTTGTGTTTGCCTGGGTCTCGCTCCGAGTCCCAAGAAATTAAGGGGAAAAAAAGAGTGACCCTGAGCAGAAGGAAGGAGAAGGGATTTGTAGAAGCTTCTGCCCAGCAGATAAGGGGGAATCTTGGGAGCTAAATGGAGATCCCAAGGGTGCCAGCAGCTCGCTTCGACCCCAAACCCCCAGCTTTGCACCCAGAACTCCACACCTCACCGTGCTGGGGGTTAACGTGGAATCACAGTCGTGTACAGGTGGATTTCAGTTGGAAAAAAAGGTTCCT
This sequence comes from Pomatostomus ruficeps, assembly GCA_013400735.1. Lineage (NCBI taxonomy): Eukaryota > Metazoa > Chordata > Aves > Passeriformes > Timaliidae > Pomatostomus > Pomatostomus ruficeps. The sequence goes on along the minus strand of VYZT01057527.1, from coordinate 53,425 downwards.
GGAGCTCCTGCGTGTTCCCCGGGCGGTGCTGTCAGTGGGTGCTGACACGGAGCAGAAATAGCTGCCGGCCGCCCCGCGGTTTCACACACCGCCCTCGCTGCCTCCCGCAGCTCTGCCTCACCCCAGCACAGCCTCCGGGGGGTTCCGGGGGTCCCACACATGCCCTCGGCTGAGAATCACCTCAATAACGGGTTTTAGTGGCAATCAGATGGTTGGGTGCTCACCTTGGCTCTGGGAGCTCTTTAAGCACCTGGGCTCTGTGTCCTCTTGGGTTGTTTCCCCTCCTGGGGCAGCTGCGCTGAGATTTTGGGGTTTGTTTGTCCTGAAGGCAATACCAGGCCTGAGGCTGAGGTTTGGGGGTGTCCCAGAGGAGGGGTGGGTGCACAGCTGGGGTACCTGGCCCTGCCATCGAGCTGCTTGTCCCAGTGTCCTGCCTTTGGGGGGCTGCTGTCCCCAAAGATCGTTCCCTGTAGAAAGAAGGAGGCTGGGAATTTGTCCCCTTGTCTGCAGGGAAGCAGCGTCACCACCCAGGGGTCACTGGTGAGTGTTTGCTTCAGCTCTGGATGCACCTGTGGCTTCTCAGTGTGAGTTTGGGGTTGTATTTAAATCAGGGGAATCACCCCGGCTCCTGCAATGACCTTTTCTGGTTTTCTCTTTTCTGCACCCACTGTAAAGTCCCCTTTGCCACGGGAAGTTTGGGCTGGGCTGGGATGCCCGTGAGTCCTGCAGGTGTTTGTCCCCTCCCTGTGCAGCCTCTTGGGGGTCCCTTTTAATTGTTAAAATCATCAGGTCTCCCCAAGACACAGGTATGATGCTGCTCATGTTTCAAAAGCCAAGCTGGAGGTCTGTGGGCTCCTCTGCTCATTAAATTAGAGGATTTCTTGGTTTTTTGTTGTGTTTTTAATCCTTTCTTTGTACAAAGCAGGAAAACAAGGGGTGCAGGTAGTGAGAGCATGTGGGTTTGTGGGATGGGAAGGAGCTGGGGTCAAATCATCAGCCCCAGTGCAACAGGCACTGGAAACCCTGGAAAGGAACCCCGTAAAGGGTGTGAATCCCTTGGGAAAGGTGACCAGCTGGGGTTGTGGGTTCTTACAACCCTGTCTCACCGAGTGCTCATCGACAGCCGTGGAGTTGACCCAAAGCACAACAGTGGGGCAGACACAACGTGTTTTAGGGCAAAAACAATGTGTTTTAGGGTACGAACAATGTGTTTGAGGGCATGAAAAACCTGTTTTAGGGCATGAAAAACATGTTTTAGGGTGAGCTGCCCTGTCCAAAACTTCCGGAGGTTGCCCAAAGGCACCCCTGGCTGCTGGTGCGGTGCTGGTTTACAGGCAGCGCTCATTCTGCCGGGATGAGGACCCAGAGCCGAGGGCTGGTGCTCACCCATGTGTCCGTCTCCCTGGGAGCCCAAGCCCTGCGAGATGCTTCCCCAGCTCCTGCTCCGTTAAAAGCCTTTAAAAAATGCTCTTCCGCTGGGACTGACCCCAGTTCCAGGTCTGGAGGTGACCGCAGACGGGTGTTGGATGGCACAGGGCTGGGGTGCGGGCTGCTCGCTGGCTTTGGGGGTTCTGGCAGCCTCTCCACAGCTGTTTAGGGTTGAATTCCTGCTCTTTTGGGTCTCTCTAACCAGGATGGTCGGGGCTGGGGTCAGTCCTGCTGCAGGGGGTTGTGTCACCTCCATTAGGGGTGGCTGCTGCAGACCCCACGGGACTCTCCTGTGGGATGTGGACTCCGACCGTGGATCCCATCCCGAGGCGTGGCCGCGGGGCCGTGCCTCCCGCTCACTTTTCCTCTCTCCTCGAGGCTGCACTCGCCGCTGCCGCTTATGCAAGCGCCGGGAGCCTTGTGTAACCGAGCGGCGGGCGGGGCGCGGCCGCGGGGCTGGGGCGCTCGGGGCCCGCCCGGCACCCTCGGCGCATCCCCATCCGGGCTCTCCCTCCGGATCATCCCCCAGGCGTGCCTTTCCCGGCGCTCAGGACCGCGGGATGGATGATTTGGGGTCTCGTGGCTGTTTGCTCCCGGCTGGAGCCAGGGAAGGGTGGAGCAGAGCTCCTGGCGTCCCAGCTGGGAATTCAACTGGGAATGCCGGTCCAGCTGGGCTGGGCTGCCGGGGATCTGTGCCGAGCAGGGCTGAAGGGATGGGGGGCAGCTCCCCGAGCTCCCCGGAGGGTTTGTTCCAGCCTCAGCCTCCCCTCGCTCCCCAGGCACCGAGGTGCAAAGGGATTTTCGGTACCAAACCCTATTTTTTGCTGCTCATGGGGTCCCCTCGAGCTCCCTCCTCTCTCCTGCTTCCCGGCACCCGCTGCCGATCTGGGGCCGAACCTGTTGCTATGGAAACTGGTTATGGATGCTGAGGATGCTGCCGGGGTCTCATTCTGATCCTGCCTTTCGCCTTTCCTTACCCCGCGGCGCAGGGACGGCACATTTAACCTGGGATGAGGCCGGGATCAACCCCAGCCGGAGAATCCCGGGGGGTTACACACCGCGGGGGGGTTAAACCCAGCTCTAAGGGGTTCCATGCCCGGGTATTTGTCCAGATCCACTGGGGATAACCCAAGGGCAGCTTTCCTAAGGCACCTGCTCCAAAATCAGCCGTCTCTTGCCGTTTTCCATCCCTCTGGGGATGTTGTGGTTTGGAAAGGGCTGGGATAGGGTTGCACCCAGGTGGGAACTGAGTGTCACCCCAGCACCCACCACCCTCCACCGCGGTGTCCCTGAACGAGGCTTCACCACCCTGGGCAGGGTCTCTTCTCCGTGCTGGCTTCTCTCGTCTCTGACCGATGGGAATTGGTGCTTCGTGTTTAAAACGATGCTAAGCTGAGAAAATACTAATTAATTAGAGCTAGTTGGAAAATCCCAAGTGCTCCCTTACCGTGGCATCGGCAAAAACCTCTTGTGTGCGTGTTTCCCCCTTCAAAAATCCGTATTTTAAAAACCACTTTAAATACTTCAAAGCTTCCCAGGCCCGCCTTTTGCCGGATCCTGGTGTGTCCAGCCCTTGTAGCACCACCGGGAATTTGGGGGGCTTGAAGGGGCTGCTGCAGACTGAGCCCCGCCGCGTGGCTCTTAGTCACGGAGTATTTATTTATATTTGAGCAGGTTTGGAGCAAAAATGGGAAACAGGAGTTGGGGGGGGACACAAACAGGCTGCACCGGCTGCCCGGGCTGACTCAGAGCTGGATCAGCCCCATCTCCACACCCGTGACTCACTGCCGGGTATTTCGGAGTCTTGTGTCACATGGCCTCTTTGGGGGTTTATTTTTGTGGTTTGGTTATTTTCCTTTATTTTCTTTTATCCCCCTTCACCACCCTGGGAAGGGGCTGATGCTTCGGGCCGTGCACGCAAAGCTCCAGGGACTCTGGGATGTTCCCAGCGGTCACTTTTGCTCCCTTTTTCCCATGGGAAAGGGTGAGCAGGGTGGGGTATCTGCAAAGGAAAGGGCTCGTGGGGGTGTCGCGTTTATCGCTGCAAGAATTATATATATAGTATTGTATTTATTACATAATACGATATACATTATGTAATATTATATGCTATTATATAATGTAATACTATATATATTAATAATGGAGAGGTTGTAGCGTGGAGGGGAGCCCAAATTCCTCTGGTTTCCTTCATATTCCTTCGTGTTCCTGGCTTTGCACCACCGGCACGAATTTAACAGGGCAATCGCTATCACGGGCACGTCCTGCTGGAACTCAGGGGAGGAATTGTCTTGGAAAAATCTGTGGCAGGGAATCTTCCTCCAAAGCCAGCGAGCCTGGGAACTGGGGCAGCCCTGAGAAGGCGGCGGCCGCTCTCACCTGCTCACTGAGGATCTGAAAATACCCAAATGTGAGGCAGCACCGACATCCCAACCTCCCAAAAAATATAAACCCCCCCCAAAAACACTGAGTATTTCTTCGGGAAGGCTTTGGCCGGGCTGCAGAGCCTGGCGCTGCTCGCAGGTTTGGGTTTGATTCGAGCATCTGCTGCTGCGCTCGGCTCCGGCTGGAACTGCTCCCGGTTTTTTTTTTTTTTGGGTGAGGTGTCTCCCACTTGTTATTGTCATGCAACAGTTTGACACCTGGAGCGGCGTGTAAATGAAGATGTCTGATGTTTCCCTCTCAAGCGGGGAACGGCTGTTTGGAATATCCTAGAAAATGTTCACTCCAGGCGAAATGAGAATGAGGAGCCTGGGGAGGCAGGCAGCTCCACTCCCAGGCTCCCCGAGGCAGCAGCAGCAGCAGGGATTTAGGGATTTTCCTGCAGAGTATTCCCAAGGTAGGGGATGCCACATGATGGGAGGGACTCCTTGACCCCTCCGTAAAATTCCTGGTGAGCCCGGGCAGGATGCTGCGTGTGGGGCAGCAGCTCCCTGTCCTCTGGGGAGGTTTAGCTCAGGGCAGGACACGCGGAATTCCAGCCTGGGCACCTGAGTGGTGGAATCTTGACCAGATTTGGGAAAAATGTCCCTGTCACCTGTGGGGTCCCGGCATGGGGACGCCCCTGGGGACACCAACAGCGCTCAGGGACAGCCCCTCTCTGCCCTGGCTTTCCCCGCTGCTGCTGCCCCTGAGGATTTTATGCATTGTTTTCACCCAGTTTGAGAGTTTTGGGTGCCAGCGTGTGTCCAAACGTCCTGCCTGAGTAAACCCGGCGGGATCACAGAGCCTCAGTGGCCTCTAGTGGCTGTGGGACAAAGATCCCGGGGAAGGGGGACCCGCAGCCCCCCCGGAGCCCCCCAAACCAGCAACAGTTGGGGTCCATCCCACCAGGAGCCACTTTTCCAATGGGAACACCCAAAGGCAAAGGTAAAACACCCCCAAAAAAGGTCCAAGGCCGAGATTGATGGGGGAACATCCCAAACCCTTCTCAGTCAGCCCCGCTCCCTGGCAGGGATGGGTGGAGAGGTTTCAGGCAGCTTCTGGGTTTTTCTCGTTCCTGTGTTAAAAAGCAGGGAAAAAACCCCCAAGTTTTTAAGGAGGGTAAAAAATTTCTTTCACGTCTTTTTCCATTTTTCATTTTTCTAAAGTGAATTTTCTGTCTAATGCGACGAAACAAAACACGAACCCCACGCGGTGAAAACGGTCGAGCGAACAGATCAAAAAGGGTTCGACACCATTAAAATGACCATTTTTGTGTCTTTTCCACCAAAGGTCACTGAAGCTGCTTCCTTCTGAGTAATTGTGATTTTCCATCAAGGGAAGAGGCAAAAATTGACCCGTTTGATTCCCCAAACCCACGGCATTTGGGGGCAGGATGGAGCGTCCCCCTCTGCAGCCCATGCCGTCCCTCCTCGCTCCCCCCCACGATAAATAAATTACTTTAGGAGTGCTGGCCTAGTTTAACATGCCCTAGTTTTGATGCGGGAGGGGAGGGGAAAAAAAAAAAAAAAAGAGAGAATATTTATTTTGGGCGGTTGCTCCATGGGTGTCCTTTTGGGAAGAGCTTTGGGGGCCTCACCCGCTCCCCCTGCTCTGCTTTGCCCTGGCTCCAACACAACTCTCGATTTTGGGGTTTTTCCTGTGAGTTATTGCCCGGGTGAGGTGGGAAATGAGTGGTGGGAATGCTGATCCAGCCCCAAAATTTTTGTCCATTGCTCTGACCCCCCAGGACTGGTGTCATCCCGGGGGGCTCCCAGGGGTTGATGCCTCAAAACCGTGGAAAATGAGCAGCTTTAGAGGTGAATAAAAATTCTGTGAGCGGTCAGGGTTGGCTTTGCTGCAGGAACAACTGTGTTAGCACCTTCCCCCAAAGCCAAAATCCCTGGGAAAATGGGATTAAAGGGCATTTTTGGGCACGGGAGTGGGATTTTGCGAGTGCTCTGAGTGTCACTGGGACCCTCGCTCGTCCTTCTCTCACCCTGCTCTTCCCAAGGTGCCAAATCCCTCCGGTAAATAACCTGCAAATGCCTCTTTTCTATACATTTTATTTTTTCCTCCTTTTTTTTTTTTTTTTTTTCTTTTTTTTCCCCACCCCTGCCAAAACAAGCAGCCCATATGGGCAGGGTTGGGTGGGGATTTTTGCCGTTTCCATGGGGATTTGGCTCTGGAGCTGCTGGGTGCTGGCTCCTGGGGTTTGGTTCGTGGGGTTTTTTTCTTGTTTTTTTTTTTCCCTCCGAGATCCCTGTAACCGGAGCGTGGTGATGGCACCAGGCTCCCTTCCCGGCATCTCCCAGCCAAGGTCACCGGGGAGACCGCAGGCAGCCGCCGCCTGCGTTGGGCCATCTGTTAAATAATGTATGCAATAAACTCCTGCCCCGGGGCCAGCTTAATCCTTAAATCCTCCTGCAGAATATCATCTCCCGGCCGTGCGGGATGCCCGGCTCGGGGCTCTTGGGCGCATCTTTCCCCGTTATCCCCGGCGGATCCCTCTCTCCTCGCCCCTCCATCCCGCGCCCTCCCGTACTCGCGCTCGCCGGGCTCTCCTGCTCCATTATTGATGCGCCGTGCATGAAAGATGCATATAAAAGAGCGGTTCATAATTTAGCAGAATCTCCTCTTCTTTCAGCCTCCCTTCCCCCTCCGGCTCCCGGCTGGCTCGGGTTCATTCCCGGCCTCTCCCGGCCATCCTGGTGTTTTTTGGGGGAGCTCCCAGGGCTGTTCCTGGGGAGCACCCATGGGTGGGTCTGGGGTTCAGGGCGCTTTAAGCACTCAGAGGTCTTTTGATGTATGGAAGGAAGTGAGAAATTGGGTTTGGCAGACCCACAGATCGGGTTTTTACACAAAAAAAAAGGGGTTTTTTGGTAAACTGAATGAACCCAGTGCTGCATCCAGCCCATGGTTTTGTGTCTAACGAGCTCCCGGGCGCTGCCTCCTTGGCACGCGTGGGATGCTTTGCTCCTCTCTGGCTGTGTCTGCTCTCCCAAAGCCCTGGGCTCGCCCCCAGATGCTGGTTGGGACAAAACCCATTAGTTTTGGGGGAAAAAAATCCCTTCTGGAGGCTGTCTTGTGCTTTGGAGGCGCAGCAGAGCCCCCAGCACAGAAAATCCTGGGGCCAAAACCGCGTGTGCCGAGTCCGACCCACACAGCCGCGACCTCGGAGCCCAACTCACTGGGGAAAAAATGAAAATGATTGGGGATTTTTTAAGGGAGCAATTTAACAGAGCTCCTCGTCCTCTCCTGCATGTGGGAGAGGCTGTGTGGGTTGAAAATGGAGCAATGAACGGCAAAGGTGGTGGGGAGGGGAGCGTTGTGCAGCCCTCAAGCCCCAAAAATGGGGTGTCAGCTCCCTGTGCCTCTCCAAATGAATCCATCCGCCCCTCAGGTCATCCTGCACAAATCCCAGCTCAGCAGCATCCTGCTTTCAACGCAATGGATGATTTTCTTCGCAATAAAATCCCACCCCTGGACCTGTTTCCCACCCGTGATTAAGTTCCTGTTCCCCAGGCACAAAGGTTGGCTCGTGCCCTCGGGGCAGAAGGGATATTGGCCTTTTTTAACACCGGGATTTGGGGTTTGGGGCGAAGGGGCAGAAGGGATATTGGCCTTTTTTAACACCGGGATTTGGGGTTTGGGGCGAAGGGGCAGAAGGGATATTGGCCTTTTTAACACCGGGATTTGGGGTTTGGGGCGAAGGGAGGTGCCACTGGAATGAAAATGCCCATTTCCCACGGCTTTTCCCATCAGTGAAGGGGAAGCCACCTCTTTCTCCTCATCCCCAACAGCCGCTTTCAGGACCCAACGTTGAATTTTCCCATTAAATTTGTGCCCCTGAAGCGTTTTCCCATCAAACAAAAAAACCCCCACAGATAAATACTAATTACAATTAATTATTCAGGATGAACAGGGGTCTGTGCTGGAGAGGGGTGAGGTTTTCCTCGGTTATTTGGGATTCTTGGGGTGGACAGGGAGGGGTGCTCACAGCGCCGGGCCCCAGCAGCCCACGGGAAAACACGGCAGATCCGCATTTATGATTTTTTTTGTTCCGTTTTGTTTCATTTTCCTTTTTATTTGGACATTGCAGAAATAGCCCTGTGTAGTGGATAAAAGTGCAACATACACAATATTTAAGAAAAGGAGGAAAGAAAAACCTGCCTTGAGGTCTGTCAGTCAATCGCAAACAGAAACAAGAACCAAGCCCGGGCGCCAGAGGCGCTTTTTGTTCCCCCCCCATTTATTTTTTTTCCCCTTTTGTTTTTATGCACGTCATGCAAAATAGTTAAAAAGAAAGGTTAGAAAAGAGAAGTCAGAGAAAACCCCACGAGAGATCGACCGAGCCCTAGAAAGAGCAGAAAGCTCCGAGTGCTGCTCGTCTCGGGGAGGGAATCGCTGCCCTCCGGCATCTCCAAGTGTTTGGCACTCTTGTGATTACATTAAATAATTTCTTTTTTATATATATATTTTAATACAGTCTATTAAAGAGAGGAAACTGCCACAATATAAGAAAAAAAATAAAAGAAGAAACAAGATCACCCACACTACAGACTGCATGGTAGTTAGAAAAGCTGAGCGTCCCCCCCGCCCCCCGTACATATAAAATCGGTCCCTTTGCTCACAGCAACCAAGAAGTACAAGCTTTAAAAAATAAACCAGCAATTCTTCCTTCAGGCCTTTCCTTTATAAAAGTTTTGGTTTTCCCCCCTCGAGAACCTTAAAACGTGACTAAAATTAAATATATATATATATATCTATTTTATATAATTTCCCAACATCCAAAGACATCAACATAAAAAAAAAAAAGAAAAGAAGAAGAAGAAACTCATACGGAAGGGGATAGCGTGGTACATCCAAGTGCACGGAGTCATTTTTGCAAGATTAAATAATGTAAACAAGGTGCCCGCTGGGAACAGCCCTGGCCGGGGGGACACCCCAGGAGCTGTTCCCCCCCCATTTCCCGCTGCCCCCTTTCCTCTTACCCCCCGATCTAGCGCGGCACAAGGTTCATCAGCCCGAGAAAAGCCAGCCCGAGTCATTCAGAGCTGCGGCGTGAGCGGCTCCTCCGTCCGTCCCTCGGGGTGGGGGGTTTGAGGCAGGTGACTATTTTCCCGATTACATAGATATATAATTTTTTTTTAATTTTATGATCATTTTTAATTCACGGCTGGGCTCCGGCTCGCTCGCCGCCCTCCCCTCGGCGCGTCTCCGGGGGGCAGGACGTGCCGCGGTGCCGCGGGGCTGCAGGCGGGCGCGGACGGCGCTCCCGGCGCTCGGGGCGGTCGCTGCGGTCTCGGGGGGGTTATTTTTTGCCGATCACCTGTGCCATTGTAAACCGACCCCACCCCGGGCTTCAGCCCAGCGTCCCCAGGGAGCCTTTAAACACCGGGAGGGGCCTTTTCCGAGAGGTTTTGCAGCACATCGTCAATTCTATCATCTTCAATGACCACTGGAAAGCAGAAAAGAAAAGAGAAGCGCGGTGAATTTGCTGCCGCCGTGCTCCCCCTCGCCCAAGGTCACCCTGGGGGGCGGGAGGAGGGGTCCCCACATCCCTGGTGTGGCCGCTGGCGAAGCTACACGGAGCCCGATCCCCGCAGGGTACCCGGTGCACCGCGTCCCGTCCCCAGAGAGGGTCCCCAGCATCGCACCGGTGCCCTGTCCCCGGGGAAACCCGGCACGGGGCACGTCCCCAAGGCAGGTCCCCTCAGCCCTGTGCCCGCGGATGGCACCCAGGGATCGATGTCCTGTCCCTGAGGAAGGTCCCCGTACCCGCTGAAGTGCCCAGGACACAACGTCCTGTCCCCAGGGAAGGTCCCGGCTACCCAACACCCCGGCGACAGTCTTTGGGACGTGATGCCCGCCATCCTGCGGGGAGCCGGCTGCACCGTGCCCCTTCCCCGGGGATGCCTCCCGGTGCCCTGCATCCCCGAGAGCTGCTCCATGCCCCATCCCCGGCCAAGATCCCCGCAGCGCGACGCCCAACACCGCTCAGAGAGCCCGGTGCACCATACCCTGTCCCCGGGGACCGTCCCCTGTGCCCTGCATCCCCGGAGAAGGTCCTCGGGACACGATGCCCGACATCGCTCAGGGAGCCCGGTCACCGTGCCCCGTCCCTGCGGATGGTCCCCAGTGCCCCGCAGCCCCGGGGAAGGTGCCCGGTACGCGATGCCCGACACCCCGCGGGATTCCCGCTGCATCCCGCCCCATCCCCGGGGCCGTGCCCCGCATCCCGGGCAGCTCCCGGTGCGCCCCGCTCCCTCCGGCACCCACCTCTCTTGCTGCGGCCGATCTGCCCCAGCTTGGGGGGCCGCTTGCCCTGCCCGCCGGCGAGGAGCCCGTCGCCGCCGCGGAGGCGAACGGGGAAGGGCAGCTGCCCCACGGCCGCGTCCCCCGCCAGCTGCCCCTCGCCGTAGGGCGGCCCCTCCGACATGGGGG